>PISX010007037.1:0-92259 GCA_004024625.1 Mellivora capensis
GGAGGACATGGGGAGATGGAGAGGAGAAGGGAGTTGAGGGAAATTGGGGGGGAGATGAACCATGAGAGACTATGGACTCTGAAAAATAACCTGAGGGTTTTGAAGGGGCGGGGGGTGGGAGGTTGGGGGAGCCTGGTGGTGGGTATTGTGGAGGGCACGCATTGCATGGAGCACTGGGTGTGTTGTAAAACTATGAATTTTGTTACGCTGAAAAGAAATTAAAAAAAAAAAAAAAGAGTCAGTCATTCAGCTGACTGAGCCACCCAAGTACATCTCTTAACAAATTTTTAAGAGTCCAACATAGTATTGTAAACTATAAGCCTAAAGTTGTGCAGCACATCTCTAGAACTTATTGATCTTGTACAACTGAAATATACCCATCATATTTGTACCCCTTATACTCATAGAACAGTAACTCCCCATTCTCTTCATTCTCTAGGAGTGTATTTTTAGAAATGCCATTAATAGCATATGTATATAGACGCACATCTGTGTCACTCATGATGGTATACAAAAGTATGGATTTCTGTATAGTACAACTTTGGTTATTTTACACTTAAAACTAAAAGTTTGGGGGTGCCTGGGTGGCTCAGTGGGTTAAAGCCTCTGCCTTCGGCTCAGTTCATGATCCCAGATCCTGGGATCGAGGCCCGCATCAGGCTCCCTGCTCAACCAGGAGCCTGCTTCCTCCTCTCTCTCTGCCTGCTTGTGATCTCTGTCTGTCAAATAAATAAATAAAATATTAAAAAAAAACAACTAGAAGTTTGACAATGTGTCATTTCTCTTAATATGTGTTGGGTCCATAAAGATTAAGGCAAAATTACTTAAATTTATGAACTCTTTTGTGTAGTCTTCAAATTAAACCATGCAAGTTCCAGATATATATGAGGTTGTAGAATCTGACTTATTGTAAATTCAATGACAGTGTGAAGCACAGGATTTAGGGGCAGCAACTATCCATCCATCTCAGAAAGGGAATCTTGTTTCCTTTCCTTAGCCTTTCCTCTTTGTTATGGCAAAACAGTGGGTCTTTATTAATAGCTATTTTAGGGTTTTTTTTCCCTGCTAAAACAAACAAGACCTCTTTATTTTTACAAATTTAAAACACATTTGAAATTTCTTCAGATGAGAATGCTGAAGTTCTTCTGGCTTTCTATTCTACATGTGACAACAAACAACAGGATACTGTTCTTTCTGTATCTCTGAATTGAGGCCCCTCCTATAGTTTCTACACTTGTATTGCTAATCTTGGGCTCAGGGGCATAGCATAAGATTTCATATACCCCATGCATTTTAGGTTCTTTAAACAAAATTTTCCATCCCAAGCCCTTAAGATATTTTTCCACCAATTTATATAAGGTCATTATTTTAGACAATGAGACTACCAACCATTAGCTAACTGTCATGGAAACATTTAGACATAGAAATTATATTGAATTTCACTTGAAATACCCACTACAGATTTCAATTTTTATTCATGTTAGTAAGCAAACAATAAATCCATGTTTAGTTATTCAGAAAACAACCACAGTTTGAAAAAAAAATACAGTCATGGTTTCTACTGAAGAGGCCTGTGATTCTTTATACATTTTGCCCATAAATCTTTTTTAACACGAAATTGAAAAACTTGGTTTGGATGAAATGAATGATAACAATAAAGTCACTCCAGTCTGGACAATAAAATAACTGAACAGAAAGTAAGTGGATCAGACTGATAGGAAACTCATAAAAAATAAGTACGTTTGGTCCAGATTGAAGAGGGCTAACAAGCAAAACTTGGGAATTTCACCATTTTTCTGTAGGGAAGTCATTGTAGATTTTTTAGTAAGGGGTGATATTGTTATAACAATAAATAGGTCTTTCAACACTTTATAGAGCAGTATGGTAATGAGGTTATTGTAGTCTCTATAGAGCAGGTGATGAGGGCAGGAATAAAGGCAGTGGTGAGAAAAGTAGCATAGGGTCTTGTGGATTCCAGAGTCTAGAGGATGTTTGAAACATGCTGTTTTTTTCTTTTTTAAGATTTTATTCATTTATTTGACAGACAGAGATCACAAGTAGGCAGAGAGGCAGGCAGAGAGAGAAAGGGGGGAAGCAGGCTCCCTGCCGAACAGAGAGCCCGATGCGGGGCTCGATTTCAGGACCCTGGGATCATGACCTGAGCCGAAGGCAGAGGCTTAACCCACTGAGCCACCCAGGCGCCCCGAGACATGCTGTTTTTGAAGATAGTCTTCTCTTTCTACCCTACTAATTCCTTAACTTTAGGTTTCAGCTGAAGTATCCTTTTTATAGGGAAGTCTTCCTTGATTCCCTAAGGTAGCACCCCACACCATTTATATGGTCTCCAACACTATGATTTTTTCCTTGCACTACTAGAAATGCTTATAATTATTTAATTAATTATATGCTGTTCTGTTTCAAGGTCTTCCTTGTGTTTCATGGTCTTCCCCACCTTCTGATTTTAAGCCTTACAAGGGAAGGGATAATGTTTGTTCTATTCACTACAATATTGCTAGTACCTAATAGTTAAGTACTTAACAAGTTTTTTTGTAGGTCAACTGACCTATTGTTGGGCCTTTACAGACTTGTTCAAATATAGAGAAATGAAAGGGGATGAGTGGGTGGGAAAGTGTCAAGTAAGCATTAAGTCGTGTTTTGAACCGAAATAGCATGTTAAACAGTTACTGGTCCATCAGTTATACTTAGAAAAAAAGACTTTTATATAATTTCCTGTGAACAGTTTTGATGGACTGATTGAAAATTTGTGTAATAATGTAGAGAAACAGGAAGAGAAGCTACTAAATAGTGGAAACAGAGAATAGGGAAGCTGAGGATTTAGCAGAAAGACTGTGTGTGACAGTGGCTGACGTGACAGTCTCTCAAGTGGAGAACCAGACAATCTTGTAGATTGTGGCATAAGCTACCATTTATCCTTAAAAAGTTATGCATAAACATTAAGCCAAGTCCTCTGTACTCCACGGTCATAGACACAGAGAATTGGGGAGTTCAAGGAAAGTCAAATTCAGATCATCCCTCAATTGTTGATTTTTCTTCACACTAGCCAGCCAAATGATTATCAGGCTTTGATGGCAAACCTCAAGAAAGGGAAACTTTGGGGCACCTGGGTGTCTCAGTCTGTTAAGAGGTTGCCTTTGGCTCAAGTCATGATTCCAGGGTCCTGGTATAGAGCCCCATGTGGGGTTCCCTGTTCAGTGGAGAGCCTGCTTCTCCCTCTCCCTCTGCCTGCTGCTCCGCCCACTTTTGTGCTCTCTCTCTCTCTTTCTGTGTCAAATAAATAAAATATTTAAAAAAAAAGAAAGGGAAATTTTTCCAATTTCTTTTGCACTTACTCTAATAGCTGCTGACTCAGAAGCCAGTCTGAACAGGGACATTCTCATCAAAGCACAGATAAGTCAAGTACATCCTTTCCCACAATGCTTAGCCATCTGCTTTAATATGTTGCAGAGGAAAGCAGGATGTATGTTCTTTATACTACTCACTGGTATTATTTCTTACTACTAATTATATGTAAGTGCCCTTATTAGAAAAGGTGCAATGGTATATTGTAAGTGCTCCTTAGTAAACAAATCAGTACTTGGGCAAACTGTCAATAGCAGAATCACATCATGATTTGATTAGATTGAAACAGGTCTTTCTTTCTTTCTTTCTTTCTTTCTTTCTTTCTTTCTTTCTTTCTTTCTTTCTTTTTTTAATTTGACAGAGATCACAAGTAGGCAGAGAGGCAGGCAGAGAGAGAGAGGGGGAAGCAGGCTCCCTGCTGAGCAGAGAGCCCAATGTGGGGCTCGATCCCAAGACTCTGGGATCATGACCTGAGCCGAAGGCACAGGCTTTAACCTGCTGAGCCACCCAGGCGCCCCAGAAACAGGCTTTTCTAAATGATGAAATGGTGATTTTAAATTTGACTAAAGAAGGATCCTTTTGGTCAGATAGAAAATGGCAAGTCTCATTGGAGTCTAAACTACAAGATTACTCAGCTCCTTTTCATCAAGAACCTTTGATTCAAATTCCAATATTTCAGAGTTGCTTCTGCTGATTTTAGGCATACTCTTGATTCAGAGTTTGTACTGACCTAGCTAGGTGAGCACATTTTTTTTCCTTAAAAAGAAAGAAGTAATATAAAGAACTTTAAAAATTCAGTCTGAAGGAAAATAACCTGATAAAATATGGGCAAGAATCTTGGAGAGACACATCAGAAAAAAAAATATATATATATATATAAATGTTTGATAAGCATGTGAAAAGATGCTTAATGTTCTTGATCATCAGGAAAATCCAAATTAAAACCATGAGATACCATAACACACCCACCAGAATGACTAAAATAAAACAAAAAGCAAAAACTAACTTATTAAATGTTGTAAATGACGTGAACCAATGAAACTCCTAGGCATTACGGATGGGAATATAAAATGGTACAATCATACTGGGAAACAGTTTGGGAGATCTTTGAAGAGAAAAGTTATGTTTCTGCTCCATGAACTAGCAATTGCAATCTAAAACATTTACCCAAGAGACATAAAAACATCTTTATGGAAGACTTGTACACAGCTTAATTCTGAGTGGTCAAAAATTGGAAACAATCTAAATGTATACCAACAGGTGAATGCACAAAGTGTGCTGTGTATGATGAAATATTATTCAGCAGTTGAAAATCAATGAATTGGGGCCCCTGGGTGGCTCAGCTGGTTAAGCATCTGCCTTCAGCTCAGGTCACGATCCCAGGGTCCTGGGATCAACGAGCCCCAGATTGGTCTCCCAACTCATTGATGAGTCAGCTTCCCACTCTTTCCCCTTGCTTGTGTGCTCTTTTACTCTCTCTCTCTCTCTCTCTCACTTGGTCACTCTCTCTCTCAAATAAATAAATAAAATCTTTAAAAGAAAAACCAATGAATTGGATTACTCTTTCCTTCTTTTTTTTTTTAAGATTTTATTTATTTATCTGACAGACAGAGATCACAAGTAGGCAGAGAGGCAGGGAGGAAGCAGGCTCCCTGCTGAGCAGAGAGCCTGATGCAGGGCTCGATTCCAGGACCCTGAGATCATGACCTGAGCCGAAGGCAGAGACTTTAACCCACTGAGCCACCCAGGCACCCCTACTCTTTCCTTCTTAAGAAACAGCTTACTCCAGCCTAGGTTACCACAAGCTCTGAACCAGGACTGGGCCCCCCACCTTACACATATCTGAACTTGGAAGCTAAGCAGTGTTGGGCCTGGTTAGTACTTGGATGTGGCCTAAAATTGTATCAAGTAAAAGAAACTAAACATGAAATAGTATATTGAATGATTCCATTTATATCAAGTTCAAAAATAAGCAAAGTTAAGGTATAGAAACAGATCAGTGGTTGGCATGGAAGTGGGAAGATTGCAGCAGAATATAGGTCAAGTTTCTTGGTAATAGAAATTTCCTATATTTTAATTGTATTATAGTTACACTGGTGGATACACTTGTGAAATTAATCAAACCATACATGTTTTAAGTGTGTGGATTTTGACTTATGAAAATTATACCTCAATAAAATGGATTAAAAGTAAAGGAATAGGTAAGTAATTTAAGAGTCTAACAATATTATTATGAAGCATATTTAATTTACAGAAGAGAATTTTAGCACTTTAAAAAACATAAATCATATGCTTTAGTTTAGTGAGAATATTACTAAAGAGGAAATTTAAAAGGTGTTTTAGAAAGTTGCCAAAATTTTGTTACTATAAAATTAATTGTTCCAAACATATTTTATTTTTCATTTTAATTCAGATTATTACTTCAAATTATTGAGAACTCCTTGTAATATTCATGTTAGTACTATATAAACAAAATGCGGAAAGGCCTGGCAGATTGGACAACATGGAATTTTCTGCTAATTGCCAATTCTTTTTCATCAAAACTCAAGCATTATAGTCTTCATTCAGACTGTTCTGTTTTAACTAAAACCTGAAATTACTGATGTTTGTTTGTAATTTTTAAAAATTATTTTCAATAAATATGTTGAGCAGAAGACAAAAACATGTTTAACACCTAAAAAAAAGTGCTTAAACTATCCTCAAGTATTATACCATAATATTTTTTCTTGCCATATATCAAAACTGCTTGTGGTTGACTTAATTTTTAATACTGACATTTCTGAAAAGTTATTTTCTTATTTCTATTTCTTATTCTACTTTTCTATATTGATGAAACATGTTTAAAAGTTCTGTATTATAAAATCTTTGAATAGTTTTTATGGAAAACTTTTAAGGGGTGGCTGGGTGGCTTAGTCCATTAAATGTCTACCTTTGGTGAATGTCTGCCCTCAGCTCAGGTCATGATCCTGGGGTCCTGGGACGGAGCCCTGCTTCTGGCGCCTTGCTTAGCAGGAAGCCTGCCTCTCCCTCTCCCTCTGCCTGCCACTCCCCTTGCTTATGCTCTCTCTCTTTCTCAAATAAATAAACAAAATCTTAAAAAAAGCTTTTAATATTATAGATTTGTTTATATGAATGACTTACTTAGAGAAATTAGTTTATGAAGTAAATATTTACCACTTGAAAGTTAATAAAATAATCTTGATGGACCTGTTAAGACCAAAGCTAACTATTCTCCAAGAGCAAATGCACCAGAAATACCATTCACACTGAAGAGCATAGGAAAAGGATTAATATTTTTAAGTTAATAAAATGTATTCTAAGGTAGCGTATATATTACAAGAAATTGTAAACCAGTCATATAATGTGGTTAAGAAAGGAGTTAAACTCTGAAACAGAATGACAAAGATGGGGGGAGTAAGAGCAGGCTGTAGCAGAAATAAAGTTTTATTTTTCCAAGTGGGACCTGAAAACCATAAATCGGTGATACCTTTTCAAATTCAAGGGTAGGTGTGCAAGGGCAACATTTTAAAAAAGCTTAGAAACTAAGTGGAATGTAGAGTTCAAGACATTGTAAAGACTGTTAGAGACCATAGCATAGGATAATGAGGACGGTTTTCAAAAGTCATGGGGGTTGAACAGAGGAATAAAACTGCATTTAATTTCCAGTTCCTGAAACGAATATTAACAGAATGGAATATACTGAAGTACACTAAAGTGTTTTAAAACAAAATTATACATTTGATCATGCAGATTAAAAATACACATATATTTTGGCCAAGAAATGAGAAACACTGAAGAAAACAGCCTGCTGCAGATTTATAAGAATAGTAGGGATGACAGGGTACTTGGTCATTAAAATTTAGTATATCGATAGGTATATTTTTGTTATATGTTGATGATTGGCAGATCTTACCTGCAACTCAGTGAATTGGGAGTGGTTTACTCCCTTCTCTACTATTACCAACATGGTAATGGTGATGACAGTTGCCATTTATTGAGCATTTACAATTCGTGGGCGGTCTGCTAGACACTTTACCTAAAGCATTTTTACAGCAGAAGAGCTTGAAGAAGTTGAATAAATGGCACGAAGCCACACAGATGTTAAAGGGTACAGTTGAGATTCAAGCAGTCTTATGTTTATTCTAAAACTTCTGCTTTTTCTACTTCGCTAGTCTGTCTCTTTGCTATGCTATGTAATTAAATATAGCCCAAGTCAATAAATATTCATTTTTTTCTGTTATCATGAAAAGGGAGAAAGAGCTAGAAAGAGGCAAATGATACAAATATTCAGAAAATGAAAATAAAGTTCCATGAAAGGAAGAAGAAAGACAGGAAAGGAAACAACTAGAGTCTCAGCATAAGTAATAGATTATATTTTCTGTTTTATCTGGTTGAGGGTAGGTCCTTGCTTGAACGTTGAGACTTCTTGAAATCTTGTCTCTATTATCTTGGGAAAGTGAAGCAATATCAAGAGGATACAAAAAATAGAGAGCTACATTTGTGATCTATATTCTGTTTCTTTTCATGTAGAATTCAAATATTATTTAGGCAACAATTTGTTAACCTTTAAAATAGTTCTGCCTGGAGCCAAGGAAAGGACAGACTGGATTTTTAAGATACTATTTTGATTTGTGAAAATACTGTCATGAGCTAGACACAGATTATCTGGTTATAGATATTTCAGATCACAATCATCTCTGATTTTCTATAGCACCCACCTTGAAACATATTGCCTTGACATTGTAAGTACTTTATGTGAAAATAAAGAGGTGCTAAAAATTACCCTAATCAAAATTTTTTTAAAAGGAGAGAAACATTTTGTGGGGTATGAGGAAGACCAGTTGGCTTCTGGCTACTAGTTACCTCATTGAACTTAAATATAATATTACCAGAAATGTCCTAGAAGAAAAAAATAATTGTTGAATATCTGCTGTATATACAAGAGAAGCTGATTCATGTGTGCAAGAAGTAAATGTATGTCTTCCTAAGAGATGGTGTTGTAAAACCAAAGTGTAAATTCACAAAATACAACAGAACAACTGTAAAGAAATCCCAATGGCCATACTTATGACTGACAGACTATAAACTTTAGTGGATGCTTGAATCTAATACTTTGTTACCACATCTGATTCTGCTGCAATTCAGGGCTTCTAAATGTCATGTAATTCAGAGTATCTGTCTTGTTTGTATGTTTAAAGATGTGGCTGTTTATGAGAGGCCTAGAGATTTATTATAGGTTACAGTGATTTGGAGCTGTGTGAATATCTACAACTCATTAATTGTATGGAATGAGCCTGGACCCCCAGTCAGTTTTAGTCTCAAAGCGCTTTGTAATAATCGTGTTGTGGGAGAAATCTTTGATGTAGATCACTGTTGTTACTCTCATGTGTATGTAGTAACTCTGAGATTCAGAACCTTTTAGGTGGTTTCAGAAAAGTGTTTCTGATAAGAGTTACATAGCAGTCATGACACTATTCATGTTATGGAAATATTGTGGATCTCCAGTGTCTTGAAACCTTAAGAGTTCCATAGGAGTTCGTTTTCCTCCTTTAATGTGAGACTGAGAGTTCATGCTAAAAGAAATACAAGCAGCCAATAAACATATAGAGATATTTTCAATCTCATCAGCAAATTTGAATTATATCAGTTTTGATCTATCAAGTTATAAAAGCTATCTTAAAATGTCTGCATTCCAAGTGTGATGAAATAAGTACTTTCATAACTTCCAGAAGTAGTTATAATACAAATTATCAGGAAAACAATGTGGTGCTGTAGATCAAAAATGCTAAATGTGTCTCTTTGATACAGCAATTTGGCATATAGAAATGTATCCTAAGGAAATAATCAAAGATATAATCAAAGTTTTATGGACAGAGCCACTTAAAATTTTCAGCCCAGTATTTTGATTATATGCATTATTCATATGTATATCAATAGCATAATAATTCAGTTATTGAATAGTCATTTTCTGGAACAATATGAAGCTATTAAAGCTCATGTTTTTAAAGAAGTTTTAATGACACGGGAAATGCTAATAATGTAATAATAAGGTATAAAAACAAGACATAAAATTGATATATGGTATGATTTCAAATATGTATCTATAAATAATGCTTGTGCATAGATAAAAGAATGTTTACTGGTGATTTTATTTTTCTATTGCTAGTACATTTAATTTACATTTTCTTATTAATACTTGATGTTTAGAAAATATTTTGTAGTGAGCATTTTTGCTTTTGCAATCAGAAAATAGAATAGATGCTATTTTGAAAGAAATACTTCATGGGATAAAAAGATGTGTGTTTAAACCCTACCTATTAAAGCTGTACCTTTTGGACTCAGTATGGTATTGTATACTCACATTCATATTCATTCATTCTTTTTTACATAAATATCTATTGAGGGGCTTTTCTGTGTTATGTACTGTCCGTGGCACTGGCTAGACAATCATTGTATTTGATGGAAACTTCTGGATCCGATCCTTTTTAACCACTTAACCTTCAGATTTATTAACTTTACTTATATCTAATCTATTCATTTTTTTCTTTCTAAAATACAATATGGTTAATATGGTTCTGTAAATGGACTTTCTCTAGATTGAATTTATCTTCTTAGTTTTTTCCCTTAATGTCAAACAAACATTTATGTATATTTTTATCATATTTATTCAGATATATTCCCTAAAACAGTCCTAGATATTTCTTAAATACTAGTGTCTGACTGTTTCTTGATCTTGAAAACAGGCTGAAATTTTAAAAACTATAGCAGAATCCATACCTATGACACACTAATCTTATTTGATGACTATGGAGATAGTACTATGATGTTGAATAATTCCAATAAATTCTGTGGGTGTTATTGGCACATTTTTCTGGGAACAGATTGGCTCTTTCAGCCTCAGCAGTCATGGGGCAAAGAACTGCCTCTAAATGGTAACTTGATGATCACTGTATACGTTTTCTTAGTATAATCTTGTCCTTTCATATAAAAAGGGCAAAAACAATTTGGTAGCTATTAAAAATATATTTATCAGATAGCATTCTTATATGTTTGAAATACACTGAATCATAGATTTCATTACAATTCAGTGGTACAACAGTTTCCTCCCTTCTAAGAATCTATTAACTATTCATTATTGCTGAATTGAACTATTTAAGGAGGTATATTCCATCTCAATCATGACTTATATTTAATATTCCTTAAGTACTATTGTTTGTGAATGCCACATTAAATCAACGATAATTCAAATCTAAAGAAATGAGTTTATTTTTTTTAATCACTGGCACAGTCATCTCTCTTTATGGTTCATCTCAGAGTATTCTTAAGACTTCATTCTTTGTTTATGATTATAATAATTTAAAAATCATCAGTTCTTATTTGTCAGGGAAAGTGATTTTTTTTTTAAAGATTTTATTTATTTATTTGAGAGAGAGGCAGTGAGAGAGCATGAGCGAGGAGAAGGTCAGAGGGAGAAGCAGACTCTCCGTGGAGCTGGGAGCCTGATGCGGGACTCGATCCCTGGTCTCCGGGATCATGACCTGAGCCGAAGACAGTCGTCCAACCAACTGAGCCACCCAGGTGTCCCAGGGAAAGTGATTTTTAATGGACTGTCTTGACAGTCCTGCTTCACATACGGTTGTATTTTTTGTGCATAAGACTCAAAGTTGTGTGGAAGATAGGGAAAGGGATGCAAATAGTGATTGAAATCCTGCAGTGCTGAGGAATATTTGCCATCTTCTAATTCACCTAGCCTGATGGGGCAGTTCATTTGTTTTGTTTTGTTTTAAGATTTTATTTATTTATTTGTCAGAGAGAGAGTGAGAGAGCGAGCACAGGCAGACAGAGTGGCAGGCAGAGGCAGAGGGAGAAGCAGGCTCCCTGCCGAGCAAGGAGCCTGATGTGGGACTCGATCCCAGGACTCTGGGATCATGACCTGAGCCGAAGGCAGCTGCTTAACCAACTGAGCCACCCAGGCATCCCGCATTTGTTTATTGTAATTTACACAAAAGCTACACACACATACACATGCGCACATACACACACACATATGCATACACACACACACACACACACATATATATATATACACACACTGATGGAATATATACACACTGATGGATATGTGTATATATATGTATGTATATATATATATATATATATATACACACACACACACTGATGGAAGATCTGGTCTTATATAATAGACAATATTTTAATTGTTAACAAATGGAAGGTCATGGTTCATGTCGAGGCAAATATTCCTCAGCACTGCAGGATTTCAATCACTATTTGCATCCCTTTCCCTATCTTCCACACAACTTTGAGTCTTATGCACAAAAAATACAACCGTATGTGAAGCAGGACTGTCAAGACAGTCCATTAAAAATCACTTTCCCTGGGACGCCTGGGTGGCTCAGTTGGTTGGACGACTGCCTTCGGCTCAGGTCATGATCCCGGAGACCAGGGATCGAGTCCCGCATCAGGCTCCCAGCTCCACGGAGAGTCTGCTTCTCCCTCTGACCTTCTCCTCGCTCATGCTCTCTCACTTTTATACCTGTGTAGATGTATGTGCATCTACACAGGTATAAAAATCTTGCATTTCAAGAAAAATCATCTATTTTTACCATCCCCATTGTTGTTTTCCATCCCTATTGCTCATTGCCAGAGCTATCAATGCTTCTAATGAAGTGTTAAAGAATTCCCTGATCATGGGGTGCCTGGGTGGCTCAGTGGGTTAAAGCCTCTGCCTTTGGCTCAGGGTCCTGGGATCGAGCCCCGCATCAGGCTCTCTGCTCAGCGGAGAGCCTGCTTCCTCCTCTCTCTCTCTCTCTCTGCCTGCCTCTCTGCCTACTTATGATCTCTGTCTGTCAAATAAATAAATAAAATCTTAAAAAAAAAAAGAATTCCCTGATCATAACATATAGTACCAGCTTCTATGGCATATGTAATATTTCTTATTGCTCTTGGAACTTATATTTTAAAAATTGCAACAACATGCATAAATGTAAGATAGAGCACCTTGTCCAAATACAAAATATATCTGTTCTCCTTATCTCATTTTTTTTAGTTGGAAAGAGGGAATTAATTAAAGAAAACATAAGAAAAACTAAGCACATCTTAAAAGAACTGCTGGTTGTGTGTGGGATAAGCAGAAATGTGGAGATGGGAGTATACGTGGATTTAAATTGTTTTTTCTTCCTAGCAAGTTGTAAACACATGGTTCCCCAATGATTATGTCAAATTTGTTATGGTTTTATTTTAATGTTAGTGGTTAGGGAAGGACCATTTGTTGTTGTTTATTGTAGCTCTTGCTTTTTCCCCCCTGAAAATCGAGTGTATGCTCCATTAGGACTTGTAATACTAAAAGTGACCCACAAGTTGGCTATGTTAAAGAGCTTCTTTGAGCCGTGTATCTTATTTTTGCCATTTCTTTTTGTAATCTGAAAGATATTTCCTAAAAAATCCCTTTGCAAAATCATTTTGTGTGGTTGAGTTAGTCCAGTTTTGTGCTAATTCTTTAAAACAATAAACAATTATATGACATTTGGTTCTTTTAAAAAATAACGAAATCCAAATAAATTTATTCTCTGTTGCATTATACAAAGAATCTTAAAAGACCAGTTATATGATGATAAATCTTTGTACATCAGAAACATGAATAAGATTTTATGCAATAGGTTAATTTATAGCTAAAATATTATTTAAAAGGACTTTATCTACTAAATTCTGACTGGAAACAGGCAACTTTTGTATAGTTTTGAAATATAATAATTTTTTTTTTTTTTTACTAATGCAAACCATTTACTGAAGTTTTACTAGGTACCAGATGCTTCATTATTTCTCACAACAGAAATAAGAAGTAATGCTGTCCCAGGTTTACAAATGAAGAAATTGAGATACATTGCGAGAAGATGGAAGAGAGAGAATTAGTTTTGTCAAGGAATTGGTTATAATTTTGCTTTGGAAGGACAACCAGTAATCCTTCTTTCTAAATGGAATTCAATTAGAGTTTGGGGAGCTGTACTGCTTCCCTGGGAAATATTTAGTTTGGTTTCATTATACAGAAAATGGTTTTTAAGTACAACGTAGAGGAGGCTAGTGCCTAAATCCAGGGAAATCCAGGGGACAGTCTTCTACCTCTACCCATGACTCCTAGCTGCCTCTCTGGAATGAGACCAAGATGCAGCCTGATCCCCTGTTGGCACTCACAAAATGGTAGCCAGGAGAGCAGGGGCAGGTGATTGAGGAAACAAGCATTTTCTTGTATGTTTTAAGAGGTAGAATGTGATGATCTCTTTGTAGAATTCTCCCTGCTTTATTAATTTTTAATAGCTTTAAGTTTTCTATCATCTGAAAATGCAGTTTTTCTACTCAGTCATGTTTCTAAGCACAGGTTTTACAATAGGAAAGGTTTCAGTCTGAGGTTTGACTTAAACTTCACTTATCTGTCAAACGTAAGGTCCAGTAATCACCGAGTCAGTTTGGGTTTATTGTCTGTACTTTATCTGTGTTCTCTCTTCTTCTCTCCCTCCTATTCTTATACTACCTTAACCACTTTAGGAAGGGATCATGGACTTTTGTAAGAGAGGACCAAGTACAGTCTCCAGGCTAATTGGTGACTGTCCTGTGATGGTCTTCAGAGACAACAACTTTACTGAAGTGAATCAAGAGCCCCTGACACACAGTCACTGCATAAGTGCAGTGGGGTTCTCTAAGAGTCATAAGTGCAGAGGGTTCTCTAAGAGTCATCTTTAGTCTAAAGTGAGGCTGCTCCTAGGCTATGCACACTTTTCAGGAAATAGGAATCTTAGTCCCTAATTCACGAGTATTTATAATTGCTATCTGCTGACAAACATTTTACCCATTTTCTTGCCTTCTTCCAAGACAGTATCTTTGTGCCATTTTTTAAATGTAATAAAGTGTGAGAAACAATGTACAGTGATACGTGAAAAACACATTGCTTCTTATTTCTTCCTTAGTACTGAGGTATCTAGATTGAAGGTAGAACAAAATATTTCTTCTTCTTCATTGTCAAGTTTTCATACCTATTTGTATCTAAGGAGAGGAAAGAATCTTTTTACTGATTCCCCAAATAGACTAATAGAGGTTTTACTGTGAAGTTGGTGTGGATAAAAATTGATATCTATGCCCTGATAAAGACTCTTGGACAAGAAATCCTTGATAATGAGGCAACTTTGCTTTCTAGCACAAATTCTGCTCAGCTTTGGCCTTTTCCTTAGCCACTTATCTTCACAAATGATAGCATGTCATCCTGTTCTTCCTCATAGATAGAGTTTTGTCCTCACATTGTTAGACCTATTTTCTAGACACCATCTACACCTTACCCTGAAAAAGTATCTAAATATCATCTTGGTGGGAACCACCAGGGTTAAGGTGAACTCAGTAAAGCTTTCCATCTTCACCACCACCTGAGGTGACTGGCCATTCATGTGATACCAGTTTGCTCTCTACTCTTCTCACAGTTCTTTCGACATTTTTAAAGTACCCTATTATTTACTTACTTCTACTTGGAAAGTGAGAGGACTGGAGTGAGGAACATTTTTTTTTTCAAGTACCCAAGAATTGGCACAAGTAATTTTATTTAAGATACTTCAGTGACATTTTCCATATTACAGACATATAACTCACAAGTAGAAGAAGTGGAGTTCAAAGCTATGTCAGCTCGTCTCAAAGCCCTTGTTCTTTCTATGACATCAGGCAGCATTCTCTATGAATGCACTGATCGATGTGGTCATCATGTACTCTTCTATGCTGCTAGTTAATACTGATGATATTTCTATAGCAAATTACCAAACACTGGCTTTGTTTCAGTTCAAGCATCATGTTTAAGATGAACTAGGTTAATTTACAGAGTATGATATATCAGTTTTGGCAGGTAGCACCATGTGTGCTTTTTACTGCAATGCATAAAATGTGCTAGACTTCACAGAAAATAAGATTCCAAAGAACCTCTTCATCCATTCATTTATTTGACAACTGCTTACTGAATACATGCTTTATGTCAGACACTGGGCATGTGTCTGGGACCCTACCAGATAAAAATCCCTGTCTTTATGGGAGGCCCTATGAGAGAAGACACAAACAAATGAATAAATAAATATATATTGTTATATGCTGATAATTGCTTTTGAGAACAATAAAACAAAGACAAAAATAAAACCATTTTAAGTAGTGGGGATCATGAAAGCCTTACTTAAGGAGGTCATTTTTTTAAAATAAAGATTTTATTTACTTGTCAGAAAGAGAGAAAGAGAGAGCAAGCACAAGTAGGGGGAGTGGCAGGGAGCGGGAGAAGCAGACTCCCCACTGAACATGTAGTCCAATATGGGATTTGATCCCAGGACACTGGGATCATGACCTGAGCCAAAGGTAGATGCTTAACTGACTAAGTGACCCAGGCATCCCTAAGGGGGTCATTTGAATAAAGACTTGGGAGAGATGAGGAAGTAAGCCATGTGGACATTAGAGAGAAGACTATTGCAGACAGAGGGAACAGCAAATAGAAGGACTCGAGGAAGGTGCCTGCTTATAATGAGCTAGGAGAAAGTTGTGTGTAATGAGGTCAGTCAGATGTATAACAGATTATGTAAAGTCTTGAGGCCATTGTAATGACCTTGCCTTTTACATTGAGGGAAATGGGGAAGCCATTAGAAGGTTTTGAGCAGAAAAGTGACCTGTTATAACTTATGTCTTGAAAGATCAGTCTAGCTGACATTCTGAGATAAGGTGAGAGTGGAAGCCACTTCGGTGGATATTACAATAAACAGGGCTAGGGATGTTGGTGGTTTTAACCAGAGTGACAATAGTAGAGTTGGTAAAAAGATGCCAGATTCTGGTTATATTTAGTCTTCTGATCACAGTATTTGGAAATAGGTTGGAAGTGGTTTTGAGAGAAAAAGATAAACATCAAAGATGACTCCAAAGACTTTGTCCTGAGTATGTCATTAACTGGCTGGAGAATATTGGAGGATGAATAGGTTTAGTGGGATATGAAGGATAGAGATAGAGGTCAAGATCATGAGTCTGTATATGTTAAGTTTGAGATGTCTATTACTTCTTTAAGAGGGGACATTGAGTAGACAATTGGATATATGAATCTAGAATTCAGTGGAGATCTTTAGGCTGTGGTTATAAATTTGGAGTCATCTGTACATGTCTATGTCAGTGGTACTGATGAAATCACTAAAGAAATAAACTTAGACACAAAAGAGATTCAAGGACTAATTTCTAAGATGTTGCAACATTAAGAGGTTGGTAAGATGAAAAGGACAAGCCAAGAAAACTTCACAGGAGAGGCCAGGGAGGTAGGAAAAAAATCAGCAGTGAGTTGTGTCTTTGAATTTAATGCAGATAATAGTTCAAAGAGGAGGAAATGATCAACTATCAGATGCTGCTGATAGGTCAAGTAGGGTGAAGTTTGGGAACTGACATTCGTCTTCTTGACCTAGAGTTCACTGATGACTTTAAGTGGAACAGTTTCAGGAATTGTGGGACAAAAAACTTTGGGGTGAATTAAAGAGAGATAATGAGATGAATTGGAGATTAGAGGTTATGGTCAACAATAGAAATCACCAGTAGTATCATAACATACTATAGTATTGTAGCAAACTTTAAAGAAAGTTTTTATGTTCATTATTTTTTGAAATGATGACAGTTATCAGATCTTTTGGCTGATCTTGCCACTGAATATTTCCTAAAGTAACACATGCATAGTTAACCCTGAACAACACAGGTTTGCACAGATCTACTTAAATGAGAATTTTTTACTATAATTCTGTGAGTGTATTTTCTCTTCTTTATGATTTTCTTAATAACATTTCTTTTCCCCAGCTTTATTGTAAGAATATAATATGTAAAATATATAAAATACAAAATACTTGTTAACTTACGGTTTATATGATCAGTAAGGCTTCCAAGCCAGTAAAGGCTTCTTATCAACTAATAGCTGATCAGTAGGCTATTAGTAGTTAAGTTTTTGGGGAGTCAAAAGTTATATGCAGATTTTCAACTGTGTTGGGGGTCAGTGCCCCAACCCCCATGTTGTTCAAGGGTCAGCTGTATTACTACATCAAATTTATGTTTTTAATAGTGATAACTATGTTAATATAATTAAATTTATTTTTAATCCTATGTTTTTTTATCTTATACATTTGAAAAAAATTTTTTACACCTGAGGATCCATAGTATTAACTTGTTGTCCTTAGCAAAAGCTTGAGTTCCACCTCTGTTTTAGGATAACTGTTATAATTTTCATAGATTCTTACTTTCTCCTTTTACCCTTTATCACACTGCCCCTATTTCTACTCTTACCACTACCCCTTTTTTAATGGCACTGACAAAGTGGGATTCAGAAATTTTTTTTTCTATCCACTGCAGATTCTGCATGACTCAATTCCACATTTCCCCCTTAAAATTTTGGTTTGGAATGTTGTGCTATGACATGATGCTTGCAAAGTGAAATTAACATTCTAATAATTTTCAGAATGCCAGAGATGGAATATGTTAATAATATTTTGATTCAGTAAAATGTCTTATATTTCTCTTTTTTTTCTTACAGGCGTTTTTGAATGATTAAATCATATTTTCATTCTGCATATTATCTGAGAAAAGTAGTTCCAATTGGCAATTAGTGCTATGCCCTAAAACTTTTTGAAGTTCATATCTACTTCTGTTTTGCTGTAGGCTTTTGATGAGGCAGTTTGAAAAATCCAATCAGACTTAGCTGGAATTTTCCATACAACATCTGGTCTGACAGCTAGATCTGTAGTCAAGCTTATAAATCAAAATAGAGCTGACTTGAAAGTGATGTAGAAATGCAGCAATGCCCATGATTTTTGCAAAAGATGTGAGATCGTTTTTTATGTTAATGTAATAGAACTAAAAATGAACTGCTATATTTAAAATCTTAAACATTTTCATTGTGGAAATGGTTTTATTGTAGTCACTTTATGGAAAAGTAATCTGCTGAGAGAAGGCCAAGAGCTTGAGGAGGACAGAAATGTATTTAGGGTGTCTGCTAGAGGTGAATAAAAAGCTTTCCAAATGGCTAAGAGGGCCAACTCCTAAAGCTTATATACCTTGCTTGATGAGAGTTAGGAAAGGAAATATAAACTCAGCATAGACTAGACTCAAGATGCGGCCAACTCATGCTTGGAAAGCTAAACATAGGAATATAGATGTGGAGAGTTTATCCAAGATTGGGGACTTGCAAATGACGTTAGTAAAAGATGTTGCTAAGAAAGATAGTAGTTTGTGAGTTATCAGCAGAGTATCTTACTCCTAAATATCAATCTGGGTAGAAAGAAAAGTGAATCTAGGAAAAGGAAGAAAAAATGGGTTAAGAAATTAGGAGAGCTCAAAATATTGGAGGTTGCAGTGAAGGAGAAGTAAGTTCAGTTATACCAAGAGTAGAAGATGGGGGGCTTTGGGACAAATAAGGTCACAGTAAGTTAAACCTGGAACTACCTGTAGAAATCTCTAGTTTAATCACTTCATTTTCTAGATAATCCAGAGAAGTTAAGTCCCTTTCTTTAGTTCTTGCAAATAACCATGGGCAAAGCCCTTAGAACTCAGGATACGGTACTCTCAATCTTTTCATGCTTTTTGTTCTCTTGACTCAATTGCCTTGAAAGTGGAAAGAATGATAATCCTGACTCCTTTTAATAAAATAAATGAGTATAAGAAAGGTTTCATTATCTCCATTGAGCAGGAAGATTGAAACAGGAATAAAAATAGAAATCCCATCTTGGCTTCTAGCTCAAAGAGTTTGTTCCTTAAGTATCAATCCAGGCAGCCACTGCATCCTCTGGAACTTTTCTCTGAGAATGTCACCATTATCACTGAAGATTTGGAAGGATGAAATTCTATAAAGAGGAACAAGTTTAGAAAAGAACAAAAGGTTGTCAGAAAGATGGATCCGCTGCATTAGGACACTGAGCTGACTTCTCTAAGGCTTTGCCTTGAGTCTGTGGTGTAATAGCAGCAGGCCGAACATGGCAATTACAATTTTTTCAACATCTACCCTGTGGATACCCATGTTCAGCAGTACACGTGCAGTAATGCTGTGTGTAATTAAGAAAGAAGGGTGTATTGAAAGGCTGTAGGGTGGAGGTAATTCATTTTTACTCTCTCTTCCTACCTCCAAAGAGAATCATAACGAATAGGACAAATTAAAGATCTCTGGGCTCTACAGGGCACTTTCAAAAGCCTCCTACTTCTTCACTTATGTATCTTGAAAGTGATTTAAGCCTTAAATCGTAGCCCTCATTTTAATTGTTTGACCACCCATGTTTGGAGGATCTCAACAATGAAGAGTTTGTGAATCCCAATTAGGGTAGTTTGCCCCAGGGGTAGGAGGATAGAGAGGATTCCTTTGTCAAATTTGGCTCTGGTGCTGGAACTTTAACATGTGTTATTGACTTCAGGGATTATGTTCTGGTTCTGGCTGAGTGGAAGCTTGCTTTGCTTTTGTTTTCTGAAAGTATTTAATAAAATGGCAGGATTCGCTTACTTGCTTATTGAATTCTTTTGCCTGGGAAACATGCAAATTCTGAACCCAGCTGCACATTTGTGACAAAGAGATAGCTAGTAATCTGAGCTATAAGCTATTTTTTTTTCTAAAAGCTTTTTTATTTTTCTACAAGGGCAGAACTATCGTATACAAAGTTAAGCCTTTTAGAGACTGGGTTTAGAACTGCTTTCTATTAATAGCTTTCAGAGGCTTTTCTAAATAACCTTGAGGCACAGACAGTTTTCCTTACAAGAAAGCAGGTGGAGAAAAAAGATCTATGGTTTGTTAACCGACACAAATTAAGTTGCTAAATCTACCTGTTTCAAATAAATCAGTTGAGCCAATTAGAACATTTATTTTCCACCTTTGTCCTTTATTCAATCTTAAATGATAGTAGACGCAAAACCAAATGTCAGGCTCTAGTCTCATACAGTGTTCTATTTTTGGCAGCTTCTGCAAAACTTTTTCAGATGCTCTCAGAGTTAGAACTGAGGACCCCCTTCCCCCTGGGTACTGCCCCATGACCAGAATTACCATAACCACTGAGCAAATAGCAAAATGCCATGTTCTAGTTTGCTGGAGAGAGGCCCTCCAGTTGGATATCAGAGATAAGGCACAAGCGGTTCCAAGAATTTTAAATCCTTCATCAACTGTATCAGCAGAAATAATAGAAAGACAGGCAATGCTCATATCAACAGCTAAGAAATTCTTACAACCTAGGATTTTCAAGTTGCAGAAGAGGAAGAACAACAGAAACTAAACAACTTGTGGCAGAGCCCAGCCAGGCGCCTTAGTCTTGTCCTTGTAATTTCTAGAGGTTTATCAGTTGTTGTCTTTCCTCCTTCCCTCCATCCATCCATCCATGCATCTGTTCATCTATCCATCAATTTATCCATCTATTCATTCATTCATTCACCAATATTTATTGAGTGTCAGCCCTGTATCAAGTGTGGTGAGAGGTAGTGAGGAAACTTGGAATGAATAAGGGCTTTGGAGCTCAACAGACATGTACCTAAATCCTGGTTCCCTCAACTCCCTAGATGCATGGTCACACGCAAGATGATTAATTTTATTGTTAATCATCTGAGTTGGCATCTTCATCTGGAAGACAGAGATTGTTTTACCACATACATTACAAGGTGATTGTGAGAAAAGATTCTATGTATCTTTATAGGATTTACTGGGCTTGACACATGGTGAATAATCAGTGATTGACAGGTATTAGACACATGTTACAATGTCTCAAAAAGTACTCATTATTTTTCCTTATTCTCTATTGATGATTTATGTATATAACATTTATTTTTCTGCTTCTATAGTAATGACTCAGAATAAAAATTGATCTTTTCAGAGAAACAACACTCAGAGAAAGATCACAAAAGATCAAAGTCATCTAGAAAGCATTTCTTTTCAGAGGTTAGCAGAAGTCTGTTTATTTATCTTTTTGTTTACCATGTATTAGATAATGAGGAACTTGCAAAGACCTATAATACTGTATATTTTAATATGCTCCAATTTTTTTAAAGCATCCTTATACCTATTATCTTGATACTTTTCCTAATTGATATCAGAGCTCATTACTTCCATTTTATATATGAGAAAACTATACATAATTAGTTTGCAAGCCAGTGGCAGATCTTGGGCTAGAATGCATGGCTCCAGATTTCTAGGCTAGCAGCTTATCTACTCTTTTTTTTTTTTTTTTTTTTTTTTTTAGAGAGAGCGAGTCTTTGAGAGCATGAGTGAGGTGGGGAGGGGCAAGGGGAGGGTGACAGAGAGAATCTCAAGCAGGCTTCACACCCAGCAGGGCTTGATTTCATGACCCTGAGATCATGACCTGTCCTGAAATCAAGAGTCGGAAGTTAAACTGACTGAATCACCCAGGTGCCTCAGCGGCTTCCTTTAGTAATCAGCCCTTTATGGGAAGGCCTCGAACAATTTAAAAATTAAAAAGCAAAACAAAAACAAAGAGTAACAGTTGAATCTGATATGTGAGGGTCTGAGCTGCGATAGTTTCTCAGGAAATCGATGAACACTTTTTAGGTTTGTTAGCACATAGTAAATTGCTATGGGATATATAGGAGGATCTTTGTGAAGGGATACTTTTGTCCCCACTCAACATGAAAGAGGGCCTTCGAAGAAACAGATTCAGAGAAGTTAAGTAATGAGGCCAAGATAACACAAGTGATAAGTGCTAAGTATGCCCATTAGGATAATAATACAAATTTGTCCTACTGTTGGCAATTTGACATAATTTTAACTGAAGCCAAGTTTATGTATTTATATTTACCCTTCGACCATAGCCAGGGCACACAGTTTGCCCTAAGGGGTCAGCATTAACACTGTAATCCATATGTGTGATGCTTTATAGGGCTATACATTACACAACTTGCTCTCTTATACATAGCAACCTCGCTTTTCACTAAACATTGACATGTTGTTTTAGCTGTTTATGTGTGGTTTTTTTCCCCCTTTTTAGTCACTGTGGCTCCCTGCAAAAGGAGCCCATGATTAGGTTTATTCCCAGGTATCTTATGGTTTTCGGTGTTACAGTAAATGGAATCGATTCTCTAATTTCCCTTTCTGTATTTTCATTGTTAGTGCATAAGAAAGCCACTGATTTCTGTACATTGACTTTGTATCCTGCCACGTTACTGAATTGCTGTATGAGTTCTAGTAGTTTGGGGGTGGAATCTTTTTGGGTTTTCCATATAAAGTATCATGTCATCTGTGAAGAGAGAGAGTTTGACTTCTTCATTGCCAATTTGGATACCTTTTATTTCTCTTTGTTGTCTGATTGCTGTTGCTAGGACTTCTAATACTATGTTAAAGAAGAGTGGTGAGAGTGGGCATCCTTGTCGTGTTCCTGATCTCAACGGGAAGGCTGTGAGCTTTTTCCCATTAAGGATGATATTTGCTGTGGGTTTTTCATAGACAGATTTTATGAAGTTCAGGAATGTTCCCTCTATCCCTATGCTTTGAAGCGTTTTAATCAGGAACGGATGCTGGATTTTGTCAAATGCTTTTTCTGCATCAATTGAGAGGACCATGTGGTTCTTATCTCTTCTCTTATTGATTTGTTCTATCACATTGATTGATTTGCGAATGTTGAACAATCCTTGTAACCCAGGGATGAATCCCACGTGGTCATGGTGGATAATCTTTTTAATGTGCTGTTGGATACTATTTGCTAGGATCTTGTTGAGAATCTTAGCATCCATATTACTGGGTATTTACCCCAAAGATATAGATGTAGTGAAAAGAAGGGCCATCTGTACCCCAATGTTTATAGCAGCAATGGCCACAGTCGCCAAACTGTGGAAAGAACCAAAATGCCCTTCAACGAAAAATGGATAAGGAAGTTGTGGTCCATATACACTATGGAGTATTATGCCTCCATCAGAAAGGATGAATACACAACTTTTGTATCAACATAGATGAGACTGGAAGAGATTATGCTGAGTGAAATAAGTCAAGCAGAGAGAGTCAATTATCATATGGTTTAACTTATTTGTGGAGCATAACAAATAACACAGAGGACATGGGGAGATGGAGAGGAGAAGGGAGTTGAGGGAAATTGGGGGGGAGATGAACCATGAGAGACTATGGACTCTGAAAAACAACCTGAGTGTTTTGAAGGGGCGAGGGGTGGGAGGTTGGGGGAGCCAGGTGGTGGGTATTGTGGAGGGCACGCATTGCATGGAGCACTGGGTGTGGTGCAAAAACAATGAATTCTGTTATGCTGAAAAGAAATTAAAAAAAAAAAGGAGCCCATGATGCAGCAACCTTGATTTTAATATTAGTGTATCTAGACATAAGGCAAATTTAGGATAAAATGCAAATATATCATTTACAAAATGATTCGCATTTGTCTGTCTGCCAAACAACATGTGGTTATGTCTAGTTCATAAAACCAGATATTGGAATGTACTTTGAAAAATCCGTATCTTTCAAATTTAATGCTGGAAACTTAATTTATTTTAAATAAAGATTTTGTGTTTGGATGAGGTTTGGGTTACTGAATAGCAGAGGACTCCCATTTTATTTTTGACTAGCTTTTAAGTTCAGAATTATGGTGTAAATATTCAGAAAGAAAATAACAACTAATGCATTATGAGCAGTTACCATGGGCTAGTTTCATTATAACCACTGTATATCTTTAAATGTCTGTGATATTTTTAACAACCTTTGTGGTGGGTTCTGTAATTATCTTGATTTTAAATAGCTGAGGAAATGAAAGCTCAGAATGGTGAAGTTATTTACTCAAGGTCACCCAGCTCTTCTGGTTGAGATTTGAACCCAGGAATGTGTCTCTGGGTTTTGTGCTCTTAACTATATTAATCAAAGACTACAAACACCTTTGACTAACTTAAAAAAATAATAAAAGTATGTGGGTTATTACTCTCTTAAGAGGACAATATCACCCATCATAAAACATGTCAGAAACATAATATAGATGATACCTATTTGAAGTTTCAATGATTAAATTATTATGTAGGAAACAATGTTCTCTGAACAATATTTTTATTTTATTATTTATATGAGGTAATGTATCTTTGGAGTTTGTATCTATTTTTTTTTAATCTGTGAGTCATAACTAACCACAGTGCTCTAGTAAGACTGTTTTAGAAAAGAGTCATTTTGGAAGGACATGATGGTATGACTTACTCTTTGTTGGGAATGTACAGGAGAAAAAAAATCTATATATAATGTAATCATTAGCATTTGATCAAAATGTGGAAATTTTGAAATAAACTTTAATTCATGTTATTCACTTTGACTCTCTCATTTCAGATGATTGGCAATGAGCCCTTAGTAGGGAAGTTTTTTGTTTTTAATAACATGGATTATTGACAGGATTGATTTCCATCTTCAAAAGAGTTACTTAATTGTGATGCCAGAAATGATGTTCTAGATTGATTTGTATGTTGCTCACAGAAAAGTTAGAAAGACCTTGAGAGAAGTAGGTTAATAGCACCTCAGGGAAATATACTAGATCAAGTTTGTATTTAAGGTAACTGAGGACAGGTATGAATAGGAACTTCCTTTAGGTTTTGCTGCTTGCTTTCTCGGTGGGCTTTATTTTCTCCAGTGGATGGTAAAGAAATTAAGTTGGAATCCTACTAATGGTTCCAACTTTCAAAAACTACTTATAGTTCTTCTTTAGAAGTATTTCAAAGGATACTCCACATTCTGAATGTCTATCTCACTCCTCTGCTGGCTAACTCCTCTGTTAGCTAACTGGAAAAGAACTTGTTTTTCTATCAGGCCTCTCTGAAAATTGTTGAAATTATACAATCTCTTATAAGCCAAGCCGATTTTTAAAATATTTAACAACTGGTAGGACATAAGTATTGGCTAAGCAGAAGAATCATAAACAATGTGTATACCTATATAATTACTATTCAGATTATAAGTGAAAAATGGATGTGTAGGGGGATCTTGAATTCATCTGACTGTGGCACTATCAACTTAGAAGTAATTGATTTGTCAATTCATTATGACCTTTATTTGCATAGCAGTAATTCACCACACACACACACACACACAAGCAGTTACTCTCTCCCCCATTGATTATAATATCTGAATTATACCACTTCAATTAATCAAGCTAATATCATAAAATTAATGTTCTGCCAATCTCTATACTTGTCCCTACTTTCCTACACTTTCTCTTTCTAAAATAGTCTCTCTTCACTCCACCCATTCTTTGTCCATCCATTCTTTTTTCAAAACATCTATTTTAAGAACCCTTCCATGTTTTTGCTATGTTTAATGATCAAACGTAAAATATGGTTATGGTTAAAATATGATTTTGTTTTTACATCATTTCATGTGAATGCATTTATCATCTCCATTTGATTTTAAGCTTATGTTTTAGTATCTTCCTATTGTACCTATCATATGTCTTTTTATAAGAAGCCATTCAGTAAATGTTTACTAATTGATTGCTAGTGAGTGCTTAATCACTGCTGGGACTACTTGTACGGCAGAACAGGATGTCTCTTTTCCATTATTGTAAAATGGCTGTGGTGTTTATCAGATGTTTAACCTTGGTATCACCAACATCTAGTCTGGCATAAAACAGGTACTGAATGAATGCATGTTTGGTTTAATGAATACATAAATCTTTTATGATCGGTGTATAAACTGATCCTTAAAACAGAGAGCAATGATTTGACAATTCATGTGTCAGCCAGAGGAGATGCAAGATTTCATAAAGAAAAAGAAGTGTCCTTTCAGAATTGTAGAGCTGAACTCAGCCACAACTCAGAGGCATGCCTGTTTCAGTTTACTTCCTCGCCATGTACTTCTGACTGTTGATAATTCATTTCTGTCTTAGCTATGGGAGCAACTAAATGCCTTGGCCAGGAGAGAGTCAGTGTATAAATTCCCTGTATTGGAAGAAATTCCCCTTGTGTTGGTGCTAGGTCACACGTATCTTTCATTAAATAACCCTCTTAAAACAAAGAAAACAAGCAAGAAAACTAAAACTAAACAAGGCAAAACAAAGCAGATTAGAGGCAACAGGGTAGAATAGAAGAAATGAAGAAATCGTGGATTTGGCTTCCAGGCTTCTGACTGCCAAAGCTTTACTCATTCATCCTGGACAAGTATTAACCTCTCTGGACCTTGTTGTCATCACATGGGAAACAAAAGGGCATGCCCTGTATCCTCCCCAAGGCCCCCTTGTAGCTTTCAGATTTAGTTCTAGATGCTACCCCTGTGTTGCCTATGTCTTTTTTCTCTGAAGACTTGATTGTATCTCCTCATGAGCTATTGAAAGGTACTGTCTTAGCTTGAGTATTAAAAAAAGTGGCATATGTCCCTTTCCAAATCCTCAGTACTTTTGTGTGCCTCTGGGAAGCGCTGGCCCCTGCACAGTTTTGATTGCAATGCATATTCTTTTCATTTTGAATCTTAGCAAAGACCTCTGTTGCTGTGTGGTTGTGTGACAGCTGCTGTGTACCCCTCCAGTGGTGACTGAAATGATTTCTGCACCTGCCTTATGCTTAAAAATATTGGGAGGGGGGAGGAAATGGACTCAGCATGTTGGAAAATATTGAGTTGTTTCCCATATTACATGTAGCAGCTGAAAGTCACGGATCTGGGATGAGAGGCAAGCTAGCCAATTTGTTAAGGGTACTGGCTGTTTCCCTGATATATGTTCTGTTTATCTAAAAGGCCCTGGAACCAGATCTTCTGTCCATTAAAGGTCAAGGTTCATTGTCATTTTAGGACTAGACTTGGAGATGGGCTCTTTACAAAATGTAAATAGCTTAGGCCAGGTGAGATGAGCCTACCTCTAGACCCATTTCCTGCCACCATTTTCTGTCTCCTAGATTCCTTCCAAATATAGTGTGAAATGTTTGCAATGCTAAGATAAATATTCTGAACAGTGTGTGTTTCAAATAATCCAATTTTCTTCTTAGGGAAAAAATCATATTTTAGGATTAGTAAAAAGGAGGGGTACCTGGGTGACTAAGTCTGTTAAGCATCTGCCTTCGGCTCAGCTCCTGATCTCAGGGTCCTGGGATCAAGCCCCACATCAGGCTCCCTGATCAGTGGAGAGCCTGCTTCTCCCTATTCCTCTGCCTCTGCCCTCTGCACTCTCTCTTTCTCACTCTCTCTCAAATAAATGAACAAAAATCTTAAAAAAAAAAGGGGGGGTTAGTAAAAAGAAACAAAGGCAGTAAAGTAGGGGGGTTAAGAACTTTGAGTTAGGAATAAGAAAGACTTGCATTCACAATCCATTTCCTGTCCTTACTAGTTCTATGACCTTGAGCGTATGACTTAAAGTTTCTCTGTATCAGTTTCCCTATCTGGAATATGATTAAACACTATCTATCTCATAGGGTTGTTAGAAGAGCTAATCTTTATCAAGGTGCGTTTAGCATAGCACCTTGAACATAGCAAGCCATTCAAAGAGATAGTTTTGTGTTTGTTTGTCTATTTGTTTTTAAAGCTGACAAGGGCTTGTGGTATATATGATGCAGCAGAGCAAAATTACTTATTTCATATTAAATAAGCATCCCAGGGGTGCCTGGCTGGCTCTTGATCTCGGGTTGTGAGTTTGAGTCCTATGTTGGGTGTAGAGATCACTTAAAAATAAAATCTTAAAAATACATACATTCATACATACACACATAAGCATCCCATCTCTTCAAAAGAGAGCTAATGTTAACAGGAGGAGATTATTGCTCAGTGACTGTAGGAGAGGTGCTAAATTAGAGCAGGATTCAAATTCTGGCTCTGATTAGACCTCAATTTCTTTGTCACTGCACTATGCAAAACTCTAAAAGCTTTTTCATGCCCACCACTGGCCTCAATGTGAACTCATGACTTTTTGGTAAAGATTAAATGGTGGCAGCTCAGTAAATGTTTTGCATGTGGCAACTAAGGATGCTTATAATTCATGAATGATTTTATAATTCATAGGATGTGGCTTTTATGTTTCCAATGCTTCTTTTGCCATATACAGCCATTCACATAGCTGTAAATTGTAAACATTTGTTGAAAACATGTAAAATATAGAAGGTACAATGTATTATGGTATGAACTATATCCCAAACCTCTTATGAATATTTTTGGCAAGGATAGGGAATAATGATCTCTTGTTTAGCATACTAGTTTCAGTATGACTCTTGCGGTGTGACATTCATTCACATCAATTCATTAAACAGACATTTATTAAGCATATACTGTATCAGATCCTTCCTGAAGCAAGTTTGGGATAGAGAAACACATGTAAAATTTCCCTGAAAGGAAGATAATATGTGGACATAGCTAATATAACACAGGTTAGAAAACAATAATGACTATAGAAGTAAAATAATAATAGTAATGATAATAACAAAATGTATAATTGAAGTTGAGAAAAAAAAAGAAAAATAGTTCCATCTCTATTAGAAAATAGTTCACGAAAGAGTTGAGTGTGGTCATAAAATATAAGATGAATTTGGCAAAAAGGAATGTTCCAGGCAGAAGAAACAATGTGAGCAAATTAGAGATGTTCAAAGAATGGTAAATTGTGGTTTTGAGGGATAGTGGAATAAAGGTAACTGCACAAGAAAAATGGAAAGACTAGGTTGAGCCTGGATTGTGACAAGTCATGGGGAGATGTTGGAAGTTTCTGACCTGTGAAGTGACAAGCTCACTATCCAGTGTCTGGTTTCAGGTCCCATGAACCACTCAGAAGTCTAGCAGAATGTTTTTCTGTAGTCTCAGTATCCATTCCTTTATGCATATATTGTTAGAATCACCAAGTATTCAAGAAAGATGTCCTCTTACATGTGCATCGGCCATGCAGTCCTTATGAAGTTGGATGCTGCCAGGGTCAAAGACTGCTGGTGTTTGCCACATGTAAATAAATAGATGTTAACTTTTATATATTATGAACATTTGAAATAATCACTGGTACTGAAATCATATTTAATTCTGTAGTTACTGCCGAACAGGAGGTTCTAACCTAATAGGTCCTAATTTTTATATTGGAGTTAGCGATTTTTAAAAAAGATTTTATTTATTTATTTGTCAGAGAGAGAGAAAGCGTGCACACAAGTAGGGGAAAAGCAGGCAGAGGGAGAAGCAGGCTCCCGGCTGAGCAAGGATGTGGGACTTAATCCCAGGACCCTGGGATCATGACCTGAGACAAAGGCAGCCCCTTAACTGACTGAGCCACCCAGGAGTTAGTGATTTTTAAAGGGAATGTTTACCATGGTATCTGTAGGAATGATAGTTTCTTAATAAATTTGTTTTGGATTTGGCAAGATATATTTGGATAAACAAAACTGACATAAATACAACTATATTCTAATATATTACTGATTGGCCTCATTGAATACTTAAAGAATATCATCAATATAGATTGTAAAGTTTTGCTAATTTTATACAATCTCTGATAATATATTTGTTCATTTTTTTTAACAAGAGTATATGCTTTCCCCAGAGTCTCATAATCGAATAGCTCTAACAGCAAAGAAAAAAAAATCCACAATTTTAATCTATCTGAGCTGGAATTATTTCTTTGGTATAAAAATTAATACAGGGATTATTAAGAGATCTGCATTTGACATCTTCTCATTTCACAGAGAACATTTCACTGGAATACATATTGGACTGTTTTATGGTATGGTTTATGGATTATCATTGAATTCCTGGGAATTCTTACTCAGTTTGAATGGTGGGATCCTAACAATAAAGGGAACATTATTATCCTTTAATATTTTCAATATTGTCAGTTTGGGTGATTGCTTATGTGGATTACCAGTCAAGGATAGAACGCCCCCATGTCACTGTGGTATTCTTCTTGTAGCTATGAATATTAGAAAGAAAATGAGCTGTATTGTATCTTACAGTTAAGCTACATAAATCAATGACTCTTAGATAAATAGTGCATTCATCAAATCTTCCCAAATAGAACTCTAATTGAGAGCCTTGAAAATGAAAGTGGACTGGTGGTTACAAACTATCACATATCAAATATAGTAATCATTCCACTCCTTTGAAAACCTAAGTCCATGTTTTCTCACACATACATTTATCTTTTATAGTGTTCTTGGTCTAGATTTTTCCGAGATATTCCTCATTCTTTCCACTTCACTTGATGGGAGACATCTTTAGTCAACGTAATCAGCAAAGCTTTGTCAAAACCTATGTTGTGGAAGGCACCACACCATACAGCATATCAAATCCTCCAATCTCTCTGATTACAGCAAACCAATGGGGCGTGATTTGAAAATTATTAGAAGACTCCTCTGCCTAAAATTTAGGTTCCTCTAGTAGCCAGCCTGACCTAATGTGGGTGACTGACATTTTTGCCTTAAGGGCTAACATATTTTATTGAATTAATCTATATCCTTACTAAACTCATCAGGATTTTTAAATTTTAAATTTTAAAAAATTAAAAATGTGAAGACATTCAAACAGAGAACATAGGAAAAAGCAAATGAAACCAAGGATGGGGAAGGTAGACCAAAGGTAGTTGTTACAAAGTCCCGGACATTTATATTTGTCTCAGGTGTTTTTGACATTTTTAACAGGAAAGGGAAAGAGGGATGTGGAGAGAAGGGGGGGGGGCACATAGGGCAGGATCAGTTGCATGAAGAGCAAAGTATTTTAAAATAAAGTTATTTGGAAGAAGTAGCCCTTCACCCATGGGCTTTCATAAAGAGAGTACTGTATGATGTAGCAAAATGACAATTTCAGTAATGTTCTAACAGTAAAAACAGCATTGAGTGCTACAGATCTGTTTCTTAGAATCTTTCAATGTAAAGAAAGCTCCTAGCACAAGTCAATAAATGCAGCTCTTGACCCCTGGAGAGTAATCAGAGAGTGATTGGACCTCTGTGTCACAGCACTGTCCTGGGGCAATATCTTGGAGCGCTAACAATTTAGGCATTAACACCTTGATATGAAATAGTTTACCATTTTTTAAAAGTTTTTATTTAAATTCCAGTTAATTAATGTGCAGTGTAATATGAGTTTCAGGTATACAATTTAGTGATATAATACTTAATACAACTCCTGATGCCCATCACCAGTACACTCCTTAATCCCCATACATCTGCTAGAGATGCACAGGCTTTCCAGGAGCTGAAAGCCAGGGGCAGAGGGCTTTTCTGGGGGAGGATAACTCAGGTTGGAGAATCCGGCAGAAAGCAAGGACCCCTGAAAAAGATTACCTCAGTGTGTCTCTTAGAGCTGGCTTTGCCTATGGCCAGATACTAAAAGTGTAAAATAATTTAAGATTGCATTATATTTACTGGTGCAACAACAAAAATTATTCACTAGCTATTACTGAGTCTCCTGTGCTGTCATGTATACAAGATAGGACATTCATCAAGGAGTTCCCATGGCCATTCTTTGAATATGAAAAGGATTCTGTGTCTGTTGGTGGGGGAGGGTGGAGGCACAGAGATTAGAAAGTAGAGCTACAACTACAGTTGACAATGTGGATGCATCTCATGAAAGATAACATTGAACCAGAAAGAAACAAGACTCAAAAGAGAGAGTACAGATCTTCTACTTATATGGAGTTACCTCCTGATAAGCCCATTGTAAATTGAAAACATTGTAAGTTGCAAAGGCATTTAATAAACCCATCCTACAGAACATCATAACTTAGCCTAGCCTACCTTAAATGTGCTCAGGATACTGCACTAAAGTGAAAAACAGAATGGGTGTCTGGGTACAAAATGGTTGTAATTATGTTGGCTGTTTACCTGGCGATTGCATGACTGACTGGGAGCTGCTCCTTGCTGCTGTCCCAGGATCACAGGAGAGTATCACACTGCATATTGTTAGCCCAGGAAAAGATCTAAATTTAAAATTTGAACTATGGCTTCTACAGCATGCATATCACTTTCACACCCTAGTAAAGTAGAAAAATTTTAAGTCAAACCATCTTAAGTTGGGGACCGTCTGTACGTACTTTATGATTCCATTTGTAGAAAGTACCAAAACAGATAAAGCTACCCTATGATGTTAGGAGTAATAGGTGTGGTTATCTTGGAGATAGGGCTCAAGAGGGAGAACCAGAGGGGGCTTTTGGAGTACTGAATTCTTCTGTTTCTTCATCTGGGTACAGAGAACACAGACATGCCCAGTGTCTGTTGAGCTGCACATTGACAATGAACTTCTCCCTGTGTATGATATATGTCAACAAAACATTTCTCTCTAAGTTATAGAAATGTCTCCCACATATTAGAATATTGCTAACCCAGTATGCTTCTGCCATCCTTTCTCAACTTATCAGCATGTAGGAGAGAAATTAATCACTGTTTTCAAAGAATAAGTCCGTTATTTCAATTCCTTCCCTTGTCCACTTTCTCTCAGATTTACCCAACAGTTGTTTTTTTCTCCTCTGCTCTACAGAGCTACAAAACTGCATTAAATATCTCTCTCTGAGGGTTTCTCAATTCTATGCTTAGTGTTACCTGGAAGCCAAAGTCAATACCGAAAATAAAGAGGCTGGGAATCAAGGTCTAGATTGTCTTTTCAGGTGTTGTCTGGAAAAAAAAAATCAGACTAGGAAAGAATGTCTTAAAGGTGTATCATGGAAAGATCCAATATGTTGGAATGGTATAGTCAGTTTCTAATTTCAGACAGAGTAATTTCTCACATGTGTTAATGTGTAAAAAAAATCTAATAAGATTTAACACTTCAAAGACATTAACTAACTAATTAACTAATGAATCCACATAACAGCTCTATGAAGTTTGTGTTAAATATCTACCACTTCACAGATCTTGTGTCATTTAGAAACTCTTACAGCTCTTTTCATCTCTGCTCTTTTTCAAAGTCTTTAAAATGAACTAATTATTATCTCCAGTGAGAGGCATGTATCAAATTTCTCTCTTGAGAAGAGGAAATCCAGTGCTTTATGAAATGACGACAAAATCAATCAAATAATTCAGTGGCCTTCCAGATGATATCACTCCAAATTTCAAATATCCTTTAGCCTCCATTATGTTTTGTTTGCCTTAAGGAAAAGCAAATCCTTTTCACTAAATGCTCGCATATAGTAGGTACTCAACAAATGTCCATTGGAATTTCTCTATCATAACTCTTTGAATAAATTGCTTTGGATAATTCAGTCAGCATTTCACAGACTCAACTGGAAATTTTGAAAACATAAATAATATTTTGTACCATTCTTCCAAACAACTAAATTAGTTCCCACTAGAAATGAATTCAGTGCTAAGTTACATAGGTCGTTTATAGGTCTATAGGCCAATACTACAATAGTAATAGCATGTTCCCTTCACACTGAGTGTGTGTGGGGGGGGCGGCGGTGATAAATCCATGTTTTGGGGAGAAAAAAGAGATAAACATTAGAGAGGTTTAAAGAAAGATCTGAAAGATAATGAAGTCAGTTCTTTAAGTAATGTTTATGAAAAGCAAATGGTGCTGAATTGTTAGAAAACGACAATGCTAAGATCAGACTTTTTTCATGGTGCTGCTAAACAAAATTATTATAGAATAGTTAATATAGCGGTTCCATTAATGGGTTTCCAGATTTCTGATACTTTTCAGGTTGACTTAATGATTAATTAAGCTCCAGAGATATTGAGTCATTTTCTATAGATGGCAGATTTGGTGGTATAAATGGTTAATGTGGGAGCTTTCACTTGACCCATCATGGAAACATGCTGCATTGTGAAAACACCTAGTGAGAGAGGGGACAAAAACTTTTACTGAACACCTGCCATGTCCGCAGAGATACGTTATCTCAATTTATCCTCAAAATTGCCCTGGGATGTAAAATACTGTTCCCATTTTATAGATAAGGAAACTGATGCCACATCATACTGCTAGTCTAACTAATCCAAAGTCTGTAATCTCTCCCCTAGTCCAGGAAATAAGAGCAGTCTTCCATGAACAGATTTAATCTGAATACCTGCAGGTCCCATCCATCTTAAACTGGTTTTGTAGGTACTCATCTGTGCACACTCATGTCCTGATTTCATAAAAACTTAGCTATAAGAATCTCTTCTGTGTTGTTTTTTTTTTTTTCATTTTTCTGACCCCCTTTTAAGCCACTCTCAGCTCATGCAGCTTGAATTCTGGCTGGCACGGGCAGTGCGGTCAAGGCTGCAGCTGTTAGCATCCCCTCCTCCCATGCTCATCATGAGTTCTGCAAATGAGCCCTGCGGACTGATATTGCGTTCTGCAGTTTATTTGACAAATAGCTTTTGTGGCCTTTGATTTTTCATATCACTCACAAATTCTGGCAACAGACTGGTTGTTTGTCAGATTCAAATTTCACACATTTGGAAAGAAAGAGTTGAAGATTTCTGCATTGAGAGAGGACTCTACCCTTAAGATTTATTTGTAAATTTCACTTAAAACTACTTTGAGAGGAACCTGGGATATTCCCCTGGCCCGCCCTAGCTGCAAATTATTTCTATCCTTGTGCCATAAATCTTGATAATACGTCTTTTAAAATGTGCCTGAGAAATGTATTTCATGTTTATAGTGCTGGATTTTAGTGAGTCAAATTGTGTTTGGGCAGTATGTTTGCCTCTTCACGTTCTGTGTGACACTGGAGTAAAATGGAGACTTCGGTCATTCAGCTGCAGGCTCTAAGAAAGCCTGTTGTAACTGTGCATTTTAATTAACTGAATCAGCTGAGGAAATGTTGTCTCTCTACTGTGGTGTAGCTGTCTGCCTTGTAAACTACCTCCCTGGATAAACAGAGGACTTCTATTTCTTAAACTGCCTTTCCCCCATGGTCTTTAAGAGTGTTGGGCTTTTTCTTTTTTCTTAAGTTACAGGTGGAGAAGGTTTAATTAACTCTAAAATGATTCTCTAGCAAACCCAGTTGTATTTTTTTTTTACAACACTTTGAGCTACAATATAGTTACGACAGGATGCGCGCTGTTGTTGGAGCACACATTTATAAACCTAAATCTGTTTTGTCATATTACTAGAGATGGCATCTGTACTTGGGTACAGTTGAAATACAAATTGAAGATCAAATGGTTTTTTTTTTTAAAACTAATCAGTGGGCTACTGTGAGCTGAGCCAACAAAATGGGAATAATTTAACCATTGATTATTTCTACACAACACACTACTGGATGTTAAAGCTGAGTTGAATATGAGAAGATAGTCATAGATCAAAGAGTTATGTGCAAATTTGACCTCTGGAAATATAATTTGTGAGCCTGATATTGAAAACTGCTGAATACATCCTACTGAATAATTGGTTATATTTTAGTTAAGCACTGGGTTCCTTTCATTCTGCTGTCACTCTATGCAGAATTTTGTGAATCTAAACTAAATTAGTGTTAATTTCACAATAGTGGCTTTTCGTCTTTTCAAATTCTGTGTCAGGGAGCCCAGGACCTTCTACCTGAGCTAAACCAAGCAGATTCCAGTCCTGAAAATTAAAACTAAAAGCAAAATGCAACCACTTCTTATACTTTGTCCTCTATAATAAGAATGGGAACAAAAAACTTCATTTTAAAATTTAAGCAACCACTGAATACACAACTTAAGCAAGAAGGATATCCATTCAAGAGAAAACAATGATGCAATATTTGTCAGCGAAACCCTGGAATGGATAACTAAGAGAAGGACTAAGAAATTCAGTTCTTGCAAGATCATTAAAAGTATGATTAAATTACCTTGGGATTTCAAATGGAAGGTGAGAAAATGGACTGCACAGTTCTCAAAAACCCTCACAGCAACAAGTTTTTATGACTGAATGAAGATTTAATTTCAATTCTCTTTGACATACATTCCAAAAATGAATTGGCTGCATTACTGGCAGATATTCCTATGGCCCAGAGCCTGAACAAGACCTCACATGAAAAGGAATATTTGGAAGTTCTACAAATCTGCACTGCCTTACGAACCAGAATTAAAATGTGACTTAAAAATATATTAGGAAGGAATGTCATTTCTATTTCTGTAATTAAGCTACTATTTACAAAATTACAGTTATTCATTTATAGAACTAAACAAAGTGTTGAATAAAAATCAATTTTTGACTCCCCTTTAAATTAAATTATTAGACTGTGTCATTTTAATTACTGCTTTTCTAAGAGATAAAAATCACTGATATTTTCCTTTTAACCCAGTCAGAAGGTGCATATTTATGTAGTATAGATTGACTTATAAACAAATGTTGAGTAGAGGGAAAAATTGAAAGAAATTTCAGTTTTAAGATGAGAGAAATGAAATTCAGTGAAAAGGAAGAAGAAGATGAACAGAAAGGGGGAGAGCAAAGACCTAGCAAAGGGCAGATGCCTCAGTCCTATGTGATCAAATCTGCCCTCTGCATAATCAGTGTTCAAGAGATTTAAAAACAAAACAAAACAAAACAAGCATCACTAATTCTCAACTTCTGAGTATTTGATATTTGAAGCCTCCAGTAGACTAGTTATTTTGAAAATGTGGATAGTCAGAAAGCCAAAGACCTCTGACCTCTCTGTCGTAGTGTAGGGTGGCCCTTTGTTTGGTGAGAGAGGAGAGGCCTTGGAATGTAGTTAAGGCAGAAGATTTGTGGACCTGTGGACAGGATGAACAGACAACCAAACTAAAGAGAAAAAAATCTTTCTCAAGAGGCAGTAGACAAAGAGAGTTCACAAATATATGGCTTTTACAATAAAAGTTGACTACCCAGCCTCCGCTAAAACGAAGATGTATTCATATATAGAATTCAAAATTCTATCTTTGTCTCAAAATATTTTTTAGCTCTTAGTCACTTTAACATACCACCTAAATTGTTCATATCCTTGTAACTCTCAAAGGAAAATCGTTGGTAGATTATTCACAACATAGATGCAGTTTAAGTCAGAACATGATTCTTAAAGACTATACTTATATAAGAATAATTTTTGAAGCCAGTTAAATGATACATGAGAAAGCTGTATATGAAAATGTATATACTAAATAAAAACACAAAATATATATGTAGACCCTATAAATAAATATGAGGTTGGCAATAACCTTATCATAATTACTATGTAATTATCAGACATCTATCATGAATAAATGACTGTTCCAATCATGACTGGTAGGAGAAAGAGGATTAAAAAAATAGTTCATTTCCTCAAAAAGGGTATACAGGCACATCAGTAACTCTAACACAAGACAACTGGTGATGTAGTCTCTAGCAGGATACAAAATACCATGGTAAACAGGGAAGGGCAAGATAAAGAAGACTTCTAAAATGAGTGGGATTTGAATTGGATCTATTGTAGAAACGCTCAGAGATTGACAGGAGGACTCGTAAGGGAAGAAAGTCATTCCTCACAAAAACAGTCTGAGCAAAAGCACAGAGGTAAGAAAGCACATGCTACTTCAAAACTTGGCCAGTGCTAAAGCATGGGAAATGAAATGGAAATAAAGGTAGAGATGCATTTGGGCGTTGCTGGGAGATTTAGGATATTGGTTTTATATATCACATTACTCTGTGGTATTAACCATGTGCTTAGATGCCCCTGAGCAATTTAGATACTAACTCTTGAAAGTCTGCCATATATCTCTTATTCCACATAGACAGTGGAATGCAACTGTTAAAGCATACTAGGGCGTGAACTTCTTAGCAGAGTTAATGAAGGGAAAGAGGAAGTTACTATTACGTTCCACACTTGGTACCAAGTGATTTTACCCATGTCATCTCATTTAATCAAGTAGGTTCTTTATGAGTATTAAATTAAATAACACACCAGTGTGCCAAAATAGAGTACATTAAAGTATTCAAGAAATGTTGATTCTTTGCCCTCTTGCAATAATCAGGTGATGATTATATTGTTTTACACTTTTTTTTTTTTTTTTTTTTTTTTTTGGTAAGATGAAGAAGCTAAGACTCAAGATTTTGCAGTTATTAAGTCTCAGAACCAGAACCCAGACTAGTTTTTCTCGGATCTATCACTCAAGTTCTTTCTAGTATATCATATTGTTTGTCAGTGGAGAAATACTAAGCCTGTGTATAATGGAAGTTTATTAAAGATATTTCTCAAATTACAGTTTACTGAATGAAACCTGGATTATTTGCTCTACCTTGGGTTTTGGTAAGGCCCAACTTCATGTTTTAGAAAAATACAAAAGTATCTATATAGGATAATTTTAGAGGTGCTTGCAAAAAAGCCTTTTGCCCCCAGAAGTACTTTCCCCAACCCTGCTGGTTATGCCTGAACCTACATATGACTCTTTCCCATTTAGCTAAAGGTTTTTATCCCTTTTTAAATGTAAGTGCCCTCAGAAGGGACAGTAATTCTGGTCTAGGTCTAAGAATAGATATTTGTTAAGGAATAGGAGCTGAAAGAACCTTAGGTACCATCGGATGGAGGAGTTAGTTGTGGTGTGGATAATCCTTCTAATGGAGGCAAAGCATGGGAGTGGGAGACTTGGAAGACAGAAGACAGATACCCTAGACTTGGCTAGATTGTACTGTAGGGACAAATTCAGTCTTTTTGTCTGATTGATCCAACCATAAAACTGATAAGTTACTCTGCGACTTTCTCATCAGACCAAAATTTGAGTGGGTACTCTAGAAAAGCAGGCAAAGTGGTACACTTGGATTGGAAAAGATCTGTAGGCAGAAAACCAAACCAAACCCAACAACCAAAAAACAAAAGAAACCTCTCTGCTGGAAATGGAAAAGTGGAAGGAGTGTGAAGCTTAAATTTAAGAATATGATGGTAGGGGCGCCTGGGTGGCTCAGTGGGTTAAAGCCTCTGCCTTCGGCTCGGGTCATGGTCCCGGGGTCCTGGGATTGAGCCCCACATTGGGCTCTCTGCTCAGCGGGGCACCTGCTTCCTCCTCTCTCTCTCTGCCTGCCTCTCTGTCTACTTGTGATCTCTGTCAAATAAATAAATAAAATCTTTAAAAAAATATGATGGTAAACTTGGAGAGTAAATCAGATGTCATGAAAGCAAAATACAGGATGCTCATCATTTATGATTATTTTAAAGATGAAGCAAGACATAATATGAGCTTTGGGCACTGTCTTTTTTTTTTTTTTTAACCTACCTTGACCTTTTCTCTTTAATTTACAGCTACCCTAATGCTTTTGCTTTTTAGTGTAAACTAATAAAGACCCAACACATCTCTGTGTGTTAGACCATAAAAACAACCAAAGTGAAGCCCATAAAAATATATGTAAATTTTTACATTTTACTACTCTATCCTCCCTGTGAAAGTCCATAGGACTAAGTGCATGCTGCCTTTTAACGGCATGAGATAAGCTGGAAGAGTGACATGGACTGGAAGAATATGTTGCTGGTAGATTAGAATTTGGATAGCAGAGGGATAGCCTAATGGTAAATCACTGGGTATCATTTCCAAAGAGGAACTGGAGATATATAATTTGGCTTGAGAAGCCTGTGTAGGTGGAGTATGAATTATTTTAGGGCAGTCCTTTAAAGAAGGGACAAGATACAGGATTAATGGATAAAAATTTTAAGGAAAACAAAATCAATCTAAGAACTCTTCCTATATTAAAAACAAATAAAAAACCCTACATACCCACTTCCGGCACACAAGGACTTAATTACACAAACGTACACACACTTTGTAATGAAACATGAATTATAGGATGGATATGAATTTCCTTTCTAAGCATCTATACAACATGTCTAACTTGGCGGAGAACACAATATGCTTATGTAATATGGCCTTTATTTACAGATCTGTAATTAGTTTAGCCACCATGCAGTGATGTTACCTAACCTTCCATAGGATAAATGGCAGTACCCCAACCAAATAGTTTTGACTTTTCACTTTAAAATTTTGTATAAATTGTGCAAAGCCCCTTTTGTAGATCAATGAGTACAAGCCCACACTGATCCTAAAGTGAGGAGTTAGTTTTAAACTCCTCAGAGGGTTTTCACTGCTGCAATCTTATCACAGGTATAACAGATATTTTAAAATTACCCTACTACTTCAGCCTCAACATGATACTCTACAAGTTTCCTTTAAATATTCTTGTGAGATTCTGGTTGATTGCTTCAAATGGAGAGGCGTAAACATATGCCTTCTTTCAGAATGTATAACAGGTCAATATTATTGATAAGAAGCAGTTTTTCGCTACGTGTAGGGACCCCCCAGTAGAAGCCATGAAGACCTCCTGATAGTATAGCCTCACTATACTGTAGCCTTACTGTCTAAGGACATTTTCTTTTTACCCCCACCCACCTCATTAATAACTTTGAGCCCCAAGGGGGCTGAATAAGGATTTATATTTAATTGAAGTCCTTTGCTCTTTAGTGACAACATGCATTTTACACCCTGGATAGGTGTATTTAGTATGATGAAGATTGAACAGAAATTACCTTTGCTTAAATCTAAACCTGCCTTATTGTTTTATGTGTGAAGCCCTCCAAATTTGCATTTTACCCCTGAGAAGACTAAATTCTGATTATTGATATGAGTGTTTTTAATTGGTGAAGTGTAGTTGGACACTCCCATATATAAAGTCCTATATTTTGTTTACTAGGAGTTAAGAAGGAAAATAGTGGACTTTAATACTTTGCTAACCTGCGATTCAACTAGACTTCTTCCTTTTTCTATTGAAAATCAGAGATAGTGGAGAGGTGATTTATAGGCTAGAGAGGGCCAGCCAGACTTAAGTTTTGTTTTATAGTCTATTTTTTTTAAAAATTAGAGATAGACCACTCTTCTGAGTGAGATGACCAACTTGTGTTGGGTTATATGAGAAAAGACTTTCTTTGGTGATACAAAACAATTTTTCCATGTTTGTAAAGTAGGGAGTAACAATTTAAGGGTAGGAGAAATGTATAAAGGAAATTCCTTCTTGGGGAGTGGGGAGTGGGAGTCCCTGAAAAATAAAAAGAAAATATGAGAATTGTCAAGAAAGTTATCAGTTTTCATTACATTTGCTGGATAGGAAAATATAGAAGCTCTTTTACTCTTTCTTCAGTAAGATGGATTATTATTGAATATGGGGTTTTTTCTTTAGAAGGTACAGTTGTAAAATAGGTTGCCCCTGCTTGGTCTTACTCTGTGGCTCAGAGAGTCTATGTTTCTGAAATCCTTCTCACATGTTCATGAGACCTAACTCAAGAACATCCACCAATGATCCTATGAAGGTTAAGCAGCATAAAATTCACAAATATTTTTTTCCTCTGAAAAACAACCATTTTCTCTCTGTTCTTCAGAGATTTTATAGAAACTTAGATATCAAAGATGAACAATTTTTCTACTTGAATTATAAGAATTTTGGAAATACGTGTACATCCAGTGGAGAGAGATTTGTGATATTTGTGACTACATTGTTTATTTATTTATTTATTTTGCTGAAAGGCCAACAAAGACTAGTATTTCATTTGCTTAAATGATTAGGTTGTTACATATTTAAAAAGCCTTTGTATTTTTATGCCTTTTTTAACCCAGTGATTTTCAATGACAATAATTGATAATCAATATCAGGTTTTTTTGTAGGAAGAGATTTTAGAGTCTTTCTTTGGGGGAAAAAAAGAAACAAAATAGATGTTATGTGATTGATACCTGGAATGTATGCTAATCCCACTATAACGTGTTATGAGCAATTACTTTTTATGCAATAATGATGTCATCCCGCCATAAATGTTATATGTAAGTATAAAGACAACAAATGCTCAAAATATTGATACTAGAAAGGAGATCAACAATTAACCTATGCTTATTGAAAGTCCTTGCTATAAAGACCTGATTTGGGACACAGTTAGGATTTTTATTTACTTTAATAAACTTTTGCATTAGTATTCTCTGGTTGGTATCTTTATGTCTATTGTACATTTATGTATATTAATCATTACTGATAAACTCAGACTCTGATAACATGTGGTAGAAGAAACTGTGTTTTTATGGAAAGTAAAGGTCAAAAACAATTTAAGTTCTAGACTCGCTGCCAAGTCTCAGAATTCATATTAACATAAAATAGATTTGGTCTTCTGTAACATAGAGGTTAGTGATGTCTTTTGACCCAGGCCAGACACAGAGCACCAGCAGCTGAATATCTCACCAAAAGCCCTTTGAAAAGAATAGGTTTTTGCTATTTGAGAGTTAACAAAGGATTTCTCAAATTTTGTTCTCCCAATAACCATATAAAATATAATACATGCCCATTTTACAGATGGGGAACTTAAAGTTCAGAAAAGCTAAGAAATTCACCTGAAATCATTAGATCAGAAAATGTCAAAGAAGCTTGAATCTAAGGCACATACTCTACCATCCATGGCTGTGATACTTTCCTCAAATAAAAAAGAACTGTAAACTATGTTTATATAGGTTTTCTCTGTAGTATTTCTATTTTATTCTACACAACTATACAAGTCACCAATGATTTTGGAGACTAAACAAAATTTGGGTCCAATTCTGTAAGCTACTATAAACAGATTAGTTGAACTCACTTTCACCTATGAATTTTTTTTATTAGTTTTCAAGAGTCATTTAATAGAAGCTATTTAACTTCCATCAGTTCTGTTTCTCTTACATTTGTAATTCACATTTACTGATATTATTGTTCATATTTCTTCTAAGTGTGTCTGATTTTTAATGTAGGTAGTTAAGAGAGTAGAAGTACCAAAAAACTCCATGGGTTTGCTACAGATCCAGATACCAATGAGAATCCAGGGAAAAGGGAATAGACGAAACAACACAGTTTCCGAATTTTTTCATTTCTCATGGCTCAATTCTCATTTGTCATATCTGAAACTCATTTTGTCTTAGGCTTCATGGCTGGATGCTTGTTTCTGATGCTAGTCCAATCCACATGTTAAATAAACTATTTAAGTTTGCTTCTTGGTAAATGTCAAGGGAAGAGAGGATATTTCATGCACCTACAACATCCTAAAATCCCTTGCAATCTGACTCTGCATTATCCTTCCTCAGAAGGAGAGCATAATTTCATTATCCATGAATCATCACCTCTTAGACTGTAACATCATTGTCAGAGAACCTAATAGAACCAGTGTTCAGCGGCTGAGAAGGGGGAGGGTTGGGGAGAGCACTGGGGCAAAGCATAGGTCACTGGCATGATCAAGAAACTGCAGGGTCCTAGAGTGGAGGGGGAGACCTCCCTCACCTGATAGCTCAGACATTCCTACTGACTGGTAAATAACCGATGCTAATTCTTTCAATATTAATATTGAAATTCCCCAATCGAAATTATATTTTGGAACACTGCCTATGGAAAATAACACTGTCATATCTGGAAGATATAACATTGATGAGTATAAATACTTTGATGTATTTCTTATCTATTCTTACTACATAATCACTTGCTCTTCATCTATGGACATTTATTTCTAGATCCCAGTGTCATTTCTATAGCCTCTCTCTGGGCTAATTACTGAATAAGTCCATATGCAAAATAGAACTTTAAAAAAATCACACTATATTTATGAGGGAGATGAATTAAATAAAATCCAACTGTGATTCACAGATCGAAAAATACATGTTGTAAATCATGTTTACATAAGGATTCAGAATTAGAAAAACTGAAGACGTGCATGAATCGCTGTGGTTAGTCTAACCAGCCACTGGAGGTCACTGCTGCTCCACAGAAATAGTTTATTGCCTGTCTACTTAGTTGACTCACCAAATCAAGTAAAAAATGGTTTAAATCCTTTGAAAAAATGTAATGTCAACATTCTTGGAAAATATAAACTCATTTAAAAGGAATATATCTTGCGTAAGTATTGCTTAGAAGACTGTGGCACTGGGACTATTAAAGCCGAGCTGCGGTAGCACTCTGTGTACTGGGGCTCATAAAAATGGGGGAAAAAAAACCATGCAGTTCAGTGACTAAACTGCATTTCTTCTCTCTCTGGTAAAGCATCCCAAGTACTGACTGAATCCATTCTGCATCGACGTATCTGTGCTGTATAGTTCAATAGGCCAGGCGGTTTATTTAACTGTTGTCACCTTTGAGGGAAGCCAGATACTTCATGTAAATTTGGAATAGAAAAATGGAATACCAGTGATATTTATTTAATATGCTATGAGTTGGAAATACTTAATGAAAACAGACTTGCAGTATGTAGTCCAGAAAGTGCTGTGGGTGTGGGGCTGAAGACAACAACTTTTGAACAGGAGAGCACTGACCAGGGGGCTTTGTCAAATTTATGATGGTGAACTAGTTATTGTCTAACCTACAAGGGTTCTATATTTGTGATCAGAAGATCCTAAGAAATAGAGAAGCTTCATTCCCAAAGTGGGGGAGGAGGGGTTAAATAAAAAATTTCATGTCCTGAATCAAAATAACTTTTATAATCTAAGGAATTTTATTTTGGTTCTATTATTACATTCATAAGTAAAGTTAAGCACTAAAAAATGACCAGTCTTCAAAATGTTGGTCATTCATTTAATCTTACACACGAAGTGGCTTTGAATTTTAGAAACACTTTCAATATAACAAACCTATTTTATATATGCTGCTAGGATCACAACAGTGAGAACTGTAAGAATTCAAAAATATAAGTTTAGATATGCCTTGCCTAAGTTTATTTGGTATCCATGACAAATGAAGCAGGTCAAGTCAAAGAATAGAAATGGGCTTTTTCACTTTAACACTGCATTTAATTAATACAATCATCTTCAGTACAGATAAAAATGAGGCTGATCAAAGAAATTTTCTTTTTGAGATGGAATATATATTTACTGACATTTTATGAGAAATGGAAAATTACAACTTCAGTGAAAAACATCACAGTAGGCTCAGTCATCCAGTTCATAGTACTGTAAGGAAGTATCTGCATTATTAATCAATTGGGAATCTGTGACTATTTACCAGTAATAAATATACATTCAACAATTATTCATAGGTCAATATATCATAGTTATGATGCTTTTCTGCATCTCTTTTAAGATTTAATCAAAATCAAAGTACCTTGAGAAATCCAGTTTAAATGTCCCCTTTCCTTTATTGCTTATAAAAGTATGATTTTTTAAAAAATCTGGCTTCCTTGCAATTATATTTCATGGGGACTTGGCTAGATTTTTCCTCTCAGCATATGAAAAGCCTTCAAACTATATAAAAATGCTGGTTAAAAAAATAGCCATTCACTTTTTTTTTTGCTGCAGTGATTTTGTTTTGAAAGAACAGGGATGTGGTTAAAGATGTGGGGCTTGGCAAGCCAAATTAAATGAAAAAGACTCAATGTTTCAATTCCTGATTTTTGCTCAGGATTGTTCATTTTGGAGGATGAGAGAGGATACAATAGAGACCACAGACATTTTTCTAAAATCTTAATGAAGTGTGGTCAAAGTTACTTAATTACAGAAGGTCTGATTTGTGCTGCAGTCAATAAACTTTCACCTACGACATAAAAACATGCATGCAGCTTGCAGATTGCCAACAGGGTCTGTACAGAATCATACTGATGGATGAGTTCACAGTACAGATGAACATAGGGACACTGTAACGTCAGCAGTAGAAAAGCAAAGGACAACTGCCATAGTTTGGTCTTTTTTTCCCCTCTAAGATGTATTTTAGACATTTATTAAGGTGTTATCAAAATCATTCTTTTCAATGAAGCTTTTGGTGGCAAGCATGTCTTGGAATGTGTTCTCTTTATGCCTCTGAATGAAGTGTCAGTCATTAGGGGACTAGTGTGTGCAGGGCACATAATGGAACACAACAGGACAACCAGACACATCCCAGACAGAAGAACAGACAGAGCTAAAGATTCCACTCACTAGATTAAAGTCCTTGAAAGAGCTGGAAAGAAATTCTGGTAAGCTCCCAACCATATGCAAATAGCAAGCTGCCTTCCCATTTGCAAGCCTCATCTCTGAAAAATCCCTAAGGTGAGGAACAGTGGAGAAACCTGCCTCCTCAAATTTGCTTCTTGGTTATTAAATTAATTAATTAATTAATTTAGGCTAAATAAAGGCTAGGAGAAATTGACAGTGTGAAACCTCTAGTATGATTTTCCAGGGATGGATTTCAGAGACAAGGTATTCAAGTCTAAAACTTTGTATTTTTACCATCTCATGTTTTTCAGTTGTTTATTTGCAGCATTTTAACCCTTCAGCACTTTTCCCTGGGCTCGCTTTCCTGTAATTCAAACAGCTCTGGAAAATTGCCTGTGGTGCTTCTTTAACCCAGCACCATCTTTTGATAATTTCCTGCAATTTTCTTTTTAAGCTAGACCATGTTTTAAGGCTCTGTGTCTAATTGTTTCTGTAATCAAGCATTCTCCTAGAATCAGTTAGAGCTCCCAGTACCTGGGATCATTCACTTTTTCCTTGATTTGCCAAAATGAACAGCAAACCTTCTAGACTATAGATGTGGTCCTACCAGAAGAAAAATAACAGCAGCTGTGGGGGGTTACTTACAGCAAAGTGAGTTTTATCTTAAAACAAGTGAGATATTACTGCAATCAGTTAAGAGTCTTATACAATAGGCATTATATTAAACCAGAGTTTGAGCTTTGCATTGATTGTGGTATTTAAATTTCAATGGGCTGATTATGTATGAGAGGAAAATGACCAGTATTATGAATGTGCTGAAAGGGACAGGGAAGGACCTTGCCTGCAAAGTGAGAGGAAGAGGGAATGGGAGGGGGCACCACGTTCCCTTTATAGTCACCAGAGTTCAATAAAGCACCACTTATTTCCCAGCTTTTAAGAGCGCTTTTATCACAACGGTTCATACCTCACACTCCCTGGAGCCTGATTTGTTATAGGTGCAGGGTCCCGTCCCATTCAGCAGCATCTCGCTGGTCTCCGTGTTGGTGGGTTTATAATCTACATAAAATTCCTGGGTGCTGGGAGTCATTTGCTTTAGGGACTGTCTTTTCTTTTTCCTGTGCCTTCGCATGAGGGAGCGCTGCTGTAGCTGCTTCATGCTCGCAGGGTACCGCTTCCATGACACGTAGATAACCAGCAGGATGACGAGCACGGACAGGAAAAGGGCCACGCTCCCTGCGATGATTTTATGGAAAGAGATGTGCTCAGTGTCAGCATCGGTCTCTGGGCCGGGCTCCGTGGCTCCCACCGTGGGGGGCAGAGGGGGTTTGCTCTCATGCTTCGGCCGGGGGAGCTTAGGCTTAAATGTCGGCTTGGGGAGAGCCCTGGCCAGATCAAAGCTCTCCGTGGTACTTTTGCCACAGATGCTGTAGTTCTTCACGGCATCGATCACGTTTACTCCTTGCAGCTCTTTGGGACTGGCACAGATAATTGTATTCTCCCTAAGACCTTTAAAACTTTTCAGCCAGTTTACCAGGGAACAGATGTTTCTGCTGCATTCCCATATATTCCCGGCAAGACTGATGTCATTGAGAGATATCCAAGAATCCAAAATCTCTTGACCAATAAATGTAAGCTTATTGGAATCCAGGTTGAGGCGCTGCAGATTTGGGACACACTGGAAAACACTAGGTCCACTAAAAGCTTCAATCTCATTGCCTGATAAATCAAGCCTTTGTAATGAGCTCCAGGTCCAGGACATGGTCTGTCCTATGACACTGATTTTATTCCACTGCAAGTAAAGGTTCTGAAGGCTCACCAACCTTGGAAAAAGGGCCAGGTTGAGCTTAGAAAATTGATTGTGCTCCAGGTGAAGTTCTTTGAGTCTGATCATGCCAGCAAAGACATTCCTGGCTAAACTTCGGATCCGGTTATATCCCAGGTCCAAAAGTTCCAGATTGCGGCAGTCTTGGAATATTCGCACGGGGATGGTTCTCAGGGAGTTAGACCGTAAATGTAAACTCAGTAGCTTCCGCAAGCCCCGAAACTGTTCAGATCCCAGAGAATGCAGCTGATTATAGGACAGATCCAAGTTCCGTAAATTTGTCACAGGTCTGAAGGTATTGTTGAGAAAATAGGAGATTCTGTTGGAACTCAGAATCAACTCTTTGAGTCTGCGTATTCCATTAAAAGCATTCTCATCAATATTGCTGATATGATTATGGTCAAGGTACAGCCAGGTGAGCTGGTTGAGCCCTTTAAATTGATTATACTTAAGTTTTTGAAGGCTGTTATAGCGAAGGGACAAACCTAAGCAACCAGCAGATATACTTGAGGGTATCTCCTGTAATTTCTGAGATTCACAATATACCATTTTGCCTTCACACCTACAGCCCTTAGGGCATCCTCGTTCGGCAGAAGAAAGCATTGTCAGTAAGACAGTGGGGGCTATAACCAGTGCTACAGCTGATCCGCTCAGTAGCCTAATTACATTGAAACCTGGAAATAAAAACAACTTAGAAAAGTTATCCCCCCAAAAAAGAATCCATTTATTTTTAACCAAGCAAAGATAGACATGTATTTTCTTTTTTAAAAAAAAATTAAATCTAGATAAACAACATTTAATATCAAATATCACCTCCTTGACATTTAAAGAGAATTGTCTTTAGGTTTGTTTTTTTTTTTTTTCTAAATAGTTAAGCAAGGAAACGTGTCCACTAAGCAATTGAATCTATAGTCTTAAGCACAGAAAGGTAATCTCTAAAATAATTAAGGCAGAATTACAACAGAAACTAGAGGGTTTTGTTTTTGGTTTTGTTTTTTTTTTTTTTTTTTTTTTTTTTTTTTAAGAAGAAAAGAAGAAAAATGACAAAACATACCCATCCTTTGTATTGTTCAAAGGTCGTCCTTAGGTCTTTTGCTTTGGCTTAAGGGGCCACTTGCATGACAGCCCCTGTCAGCTGCACTGTGAGTCAGGGCTCGCTGACACCCAGGAAGAAAAATTGGACCCCTTGGGAGATGGACCGATTTTGGAACATTATTCTTTGCCAGCCACGCAGAACACTCCAAGAACAAATAAATTCCAGCACCGCATTTGTAGCAAAACATCAAAAAAATCTTCCTAGGTAATAGGATCTTCATGGATATTACGTTTTTGCATCTTTACAGTTTTTTTTTTTTTGGAGGGGGGGAAACGTTAAAAAAAAAAAAACAAAAACTGGCTTCTACAATTTCTTCTTATCGGAAAGCATGATGTATTCCTCCAGGCAACGTGGGGCTACCTGAGCTGCCACATCTGTATTCCATAGCCCAGCATTTCTGGTGGTGAGCACCCACTTCAGCCACAAAGCTGCGTTGGAGCCCAGGAGGCAGGAGAGCCCCGTACCGCACACACGCTCAGCTCACTTCTGCAGACTGTCATTCTGAAAGCTGCTCGGACTGTTGCTTTGGTTTCAGTGAATGCAGTCTTATGTAAAGCTGCCCCCAGTGGTGAAGAACATTATGGGCATGTGCAGAAATGTCTCTCTTTTATCTTGCAAATGAGCAGGCTCTGCTGGAAAATGAATGATTCTTTTGGGTGGCTCAATGGGAACTGAATGGTCACCATAATCAATAACTAGCGACATTTTCTGTAATTTCCAAGTCTTGTTTTACAATTTGGCAATGTCTTTATTGTCTGCATCCACTTAATCGCTAAACGTGTACTGCCTAGAGTTTTTCTGGAGCTTGACATTAAGTTCAGAGACCGAATGTCCATTTTTCTTAACCTCAACATAGGCTTTGGACTGAAATTTATAAAATGACTTATTGAGCTTTTCACAGAGAAGCATTAACTGCCTGCCCATTTGACCTCTTGGAGTCAACAGTGATTATATTACGGAAGGTGTCTCAGGATGCTAAGATAGATGATACATTTTGGAATAGTGGGGATAACTAATGACATATAAATTGATGTGTCCAATAGCTTTTCTGGTTTTCTACAAAAGACATAATTGGCTTAATGGCTTATGGCTTGGTTTGTTGTTTTGGTTGCTGTCATTTGTTTTTAATTAGGAGAGAAATAAACCATTTTTAGTGTGAGTGGAAGAATCAAGAGATCATTTGGTTCAGTTTATTGATGTGGCTGCTATTTATTGCACTAATAATATTTATTGAGCACATCCTAAGTGTTTTAAATGAGCAATCTTGTTTTATCTTTAAACAATATTATGATGTACGTCCCTTTATAACTTTCATTTAAAGATGAGGAAACTGAGGCTTGGCGAGGTAACTTGATGACATTCATGCAGCAAGTAAGTGGCAGAGCTGAGATGCAAATCCATCTCTCTCTTTCGCTTGGACCTCTAACCACTAGATGGTCTTCAGCAACAGTGTTATCTTCATCTGAAAGTGAGTCAAGTGAAAATTAGCCTGATTAGGACATTGAGTCAAGGAAGTTATAATATCAGTTAGTCAGTTAATCAACCTTGCTTCCTAGGTTTATATAAACTTTGGTATGATTCTTTGAAATAAGTATTATAAAAACTAATAAGAAGCAGTTTAGTCTAATGATTAAGAGCATTGATTTTTGAACCTAAAATTAAATCCTGGCTACAAATTGTCAGCTATGTGAACTTGAATAGGTTACTTATCTTCTCTATGCCTCATTTTCTCTTCTACAAAATAGGTATGGTAACAAAAAACATTTCATAGAGGGTTTGAGAATTGTCAACTTAATATCTGTAAAGTACTTAGAATAGTGTGTAGCACATAATAAATATGTGTTAGCTGTTATTTGAATATCAACTTTAATGTATTTGCTGTCATTGCTTATTGTTTAGCATTGAATATTGACTGTACCAACTATCATTAACTCACAAAGAGCCTCTTCAACGAACATTTTTATGTTCTTCACAATGGATTTCTAGGATTCACTCAGTCTTACCTTCTTTTAATAAGAGAGCTTTCAAAATCTCTATCATCTCAGCTTTATCTTTAAAATGAATCTTTTGGTTCTATGGACCATAACTAGTAATTAATGTTTAATTCTTTCTTCCTAAAGCAGAATATGGTAACATCTGTCCCATAGAGAAAATCATTTTGTTTAAAGATAAATAGTGCACCTTAAAAGTTTGCCTTGTCAGTCTTTGTCAGGAGAATTGGCTGTGGAATACCCCAGAGAGCTTTCACATGCTCTAAGGATGAGAAGTTGGGTAGTTGTTAGTCATGACAATCAAAAGGGTCTCACAGAAATAGTACAATGAGAATCACCAATTCCTCTGATAGTATGCTATGGAAAGGGCAGTGGTCCCTCCCAAATTATCCATGATTTTAATGCATATTAAGCCCCCAGAGAACTTGTTAAACATAAATTTCTCAGTGTTTCCCTCAAGGTTCTCATTCATGGGATGGTAGAGGGGGGCACTTATCAACAGACTGATGGACAAGTAATTTTAAGAAATGCACTGTAAGGAAGTAATTAAAAATAACAAATTTTCTTCTAGTTGGAAGAGAGGATGTGAAAGTTTATGATATTGTGATATAGGTTCCATGAGGACAAAGGTAGTGTTTTGTCTACTTCAGTTTCTCTAATACCTACAAGAGAACTTGACACATAATAGATGCTCAGTTATTGAATAAATATATTTTTATGGGGATCATAAGTACATTTGATGGGGAACAAAGTGGTTATGTAATACTAGTCTTGTGCACACGGGATTGGTCTCTGCAGTGTTCCTGAGCCAATGATATTGGATACAATTTTGAAGGAAATGTTCTTAAATAAAGTGTAAAAGGCAAGAAACTAGAAAGTGGAAACATTTAGGTCAGCAAGTGATCTCTACCTTTTATGTAAACCTCTCATCTTCATAGTTAAATCATAAATTTCATAAGAAGAGTAAATATACTTTTGAATATTTCCTTTGACATGTTACAACTTTTATCATCTAACATCCCAAATGGGGCTTGGCAACTTATATCTATTAAAAGTACTAGAGGAAATCATATTTATAATGTCTATCTCATATCTCTGTTGCTTGAGAACCTCTGACTTTTCTCCTTACTCTCCTTGCTTCTTCATGGAAAATAGATTTTGAGATGTCTGTTTTGCCTAACAGCTGCTTAGGGCTACTCTACAATGGTTGGAGACCCTGTCAATTTCATGCTGCTCCTTTTTCCTTCATTCCCTGGTGACAAGAACACAGATGAGCCCACTGAAAATGTAATTCTCTCACTCTGCTTTTCCTGGGAGAAATCTTGGATTATTTATGGTGAATCACATTCTTTTCTATGTTTCACACCTTGTCCTTAGGTCTCAGTCATTTTTCTGACATCTTGGCTTCTGATCTGTTCTTGCTCCATAGATCTGATTTCATCCTCACCTTCACATTCAGTCTCATGAATGATATTTCCTCTCAACATGAATCATTGGTTTCTTCCTCAATAGTAATGTATAGCCATTCTCGGACTGGGTCTGACTCCAGGGATTCTGTGTGGCCCTGACCTTGGCACTAGCCCTTAAGCTGGCATCACCACCAGATCTGTCTGGGGTCAGTGTAATGAAGTGCATGAAGAAGGAAGACCATTCATGGGGTAGAATAGTAGAAATAGTAGAAAAATCCAAAAGTAAAATAAAACAATTCAAAGCAGACTGAATACTTGAGACTGCAGAAATTAGCTCAAAGACATAGTCTTTTCCTTTCAAATGAAAGAAAAAAATAAAAAAAGTTTATCTTCTAAAATAATTTAGATTTCTATTGTTATACTTCTAAAAAGTTTATCCTCCTTTTACTTGTTGACTATAGCAAGAAGATTAGTTCTGATATGCCTTTCAATAGAACCAAAATTATACTGCATTATGTATTTAAAATTCTTTTGCACTTACCACCACATACAGAACAAACCATAAACTACCTGACAAGTTAAATCATCCCAATGAAACTATGGCCTTAATGATTTATACAATTATAAAATGTAGTCATGTATCTAAAGACTTTTAAAAACTGTACGTTTAGTACTTCAAATAGCTGTGAATATTTTGCTTCAATTGGGTAAACAAATTCTAAGTGTATATTGCACAACTTGTGTCTACTATGAAATTGAATTGCCAAAAAAACTTAGAAAATCAGGGCTTAAGGAAGATGTACTGATATATTAACAATAGGTTGGCCTCAGGGATTTCATTCATTTAACAAATACATTGTTTGGGTACCTGCTATGTACTAGGTGCTGTTCCAGGCACTTGGAATACATCAGTGTACAAAACAAAGATCTAAGCTTATATTCTAAAGGGGAGACATGGACAAAACACCCCACATAAATAGTATATTATTAGGTAGTACGTACCATAGAGAAAAGAAAAGTGAGAATAGGGAAGATTGAGAGTGTAAGAGGTGAGGTAAATTGTAATTTTACTTTTTAAAAAGTTTTTATTTAAATTCCAGTTAGTTGACATACAATGTAATATTAGTTTCAGGTATAGAATTTAGTGATTCAACACTTACATAAAACTCCCTATGCTCAACAGAAGTGCATTCCTTATCCCCATCACCAATTTAACCCATCCCCTCCACCCACCTCCCCTCTGGTAACCATCAGTTTATACTCTATAGTTAAGAGTCTGTTTCTTTTTTTTTTTTTTTAAGATTTTATTTATTTATTTGAAAGACAGAGATCACAAGTAGGCGGAGAGGCAGGCAGAGAGAGAGGAGGAAGCAGGCTCTCCGCTGAGCAGAGAGCCCGATACGGGGCTCGATCCCAGGACCCTGGGATCATGACTGGAGCCGAAGGCAGAGGCTTAACCCACTGAGCCACCCAGGTGCCCCAAGAGTCTGTTTCTTGTAATATTAAATGTTGGTATGTTTAGAGCCACTAAGAAAGTGGCTTGAGCAAAACCTGGAAGGAGATGAGGTTGTTAACCTTAAATATATAAAGGGAGTGGCTAGTCCGAAGGCCCTCAAGTGGGAGATCATATGTTCAATGAATTGCAAACAGGCCAATCTGTTTAGAATAGAGAGACCTAGGAGTAGAGGAATTAAAGATGAATTCAGAGAGGTATTAGGTACTGGGTCATGGAGGGCTTCATATGCCATTGTAAAAACTTTGACTTTCTTCTGGAGGAAACTGGGAACCAACTCAAGATTTTGTGTAAACTAAAGATATGATCAAGTTACCTATTGAAAGGATAACTCACACTGCTTTTATAGGAATAAACTCAAAATTAAGTTTGATTTATAAATATACCATGTAATATATAATATAATATATTATATAAATAAGAATAAAAGCAGGGAGATCAATAAGAAGGCCTTTGTACCAATCCAGGAGAGAGATGATGGTGACTTGGGCCATCACTTGAAAGTGATGAGAATTGGTTAGTTTTTGGATATACGTTTAGGTAAAACCAACATGAGTTTTCTAATGGATTAGGAGTGGAGGTGTAAAGAAATTAAGGATGATTCCTATTTTATAAATTGAGCAACTAGAGGGATGGTGAAGCCATTGCTGCTTCTTTGGGTCAAGTTTTTAGAATAGGATCAATAATTCTCCAGAGTAATTTATAAATAAACATTGGAAACACCAAAAAAAGAGTCAACACATTTGAATTAACTTTAAATTTGACTATCACTTCTCTTCAATTTTGTGAGACTCTAATTTTTGAAAACATCTTGATATTAGCTCCCATCACCTAAGGTATTTCAAAATACAAAGGACCATGATGTATTTTAAAATATTTTATAAAATGATTAGCAAAATTAGCCCCTGAACAACAGCAACACGGATTTTTATTCAGATAACCTAGACATAGACAATGACTTTGAATATGGCTTTGGAAGGTAACAGAACCAAAAGATTTGGTGAAAACTGAAAATTACATAGAGATCAGATTTGGGACCATTTGGACTAAGTATACTAGAAAACAAATTCAGTGCATCCAAAATATCCTTCTAAAATAATTTAGAGAATGATATATGCTTTTTATTGCATATGTCAGTTAACATTTGGAATTTGGAACCAATTCTGGCTAAACTTCTCAGGGTTTCAGTTGCTTATCAACAAAATGGGACACATAATACCTGTGTTATGAATTTCTAAGGCTTTTGTATAGGATCAATTTCCATAATTTATGAGTAAATACTTCAGAGACTATAAAGTGGTATAAAATGTTTCTGGAATCAGAGTACCTATGAGAAAATGAATTTTCTTTAATTTTGTCTAGGGTCTCTGGTCATGAGCATATACTGCAACAAACATATATCAAGGGACACTAACATGACCAAGAGTGGAGTCAGGCTTTACCAATAAATAAAAAAATTCTTCAGTATTACCTTTCTACTACACTTTGAATATCACAACCATTTATTATACAGCATACATTTTTGACATTCTGTATTCTAACTCACAAGGTGCTTTCACCAGTACATGCATTTTTGGGGAAGATTTTATTTATTTGAGAAAGAGAGAGAATGAGCAGTGGGGAGGGACATAGGGAGAGCAAGTAAGGGAGAAGCAGAGTCCCCATTGAGCAGCAAGCCTGCTATGGGGCTCCATCCCAGAACCCTGGGATCATGACCTGAGCCCAAGGCAGACACTTAACCAACTGAGCCACCCAGGTGCCCCAATTGATCTAGATATTGTAAAAAGCTTAACCTTTTTGATGAAATACCCTATCATGTGGTAGAGTTGTCAGAATGCTAACAAAGAGTTCCCTACAGCTATGAATAGGAGTTTCTTTATTTCTAGCTCTTAGAATACACATATGCACTTATACATTTGTAATTATATCCTGATCTTTCATAAGAGCATTAACATGTCTCTGAAATATCCTTAGTTTCCATCTGCTTGCTTCAAGGGCTCTATTAAAAACTGTGTTTGGTCACATATGGTTATGAGTGAACATCCTTGACTTAAATAAATGGTTCCAGATCTGACCATTAAAGTGGTCTCTCAATGTCTTTCTGAAGTGAAGCAAATTCAAAATGAGTGAGACATTAGAGGGTTATCTAGCACATGTCCTACTCCCTCACTAGAAGGTATATTTATGTTGTAACACCAATCCATATTTTTTTTCTACCTTTTTTAAAAAAATTAACATATAATGTATTATTAGCCCCAGGGGTACAGGTCTGTCAATCGTCAGGCTTACACACTCCCAGGACTCACCATAGCACATACCCTCCCCACTGTCCATAACCCAACCACCCTCTCCCTCCCCCTGCCCCCGGCAACCCTCAGTTTGTTTTGTGAGATTAAGAGTCTCTTATAGTTTGTCTCCCTCCTGATCCAATCTTGTTTCATTTTTTTCCCTTCCCTACCCCCCAAACCCCCCACTTTGCCTCTCAAATTCCTCATATCAGGGAGATCACATGATAATTGTCTTTCTCTGATTGATGTATTTCGCTCAGCATAATACCCTCTAGTTCCATCCATGTCATTGCAAATGGCAAGATTTCATTTCTTTTGATGGCTGCATAGTATTCCGTTGTGTATGTGTATATATATATATATATATATATATATATACACACACACAAAGAAGATGCGATATATATATATATATCACAAGATAGATAGATAGATATATCTATCTATCTAGATATAGATATCTAGATAGATATATAGATATATAGATATAGATATATCTATCTATCTTGTGATATATATATATCGCATCTTCTTTGTCCATTCATCTGTTGTTGGACATCTAGGTTTCTTTCCATAGTTTGGCTATTGTGGACATTGCTGCTATAAACATTTGGGTACACGTGTCCCTTCGGATCACTATCTTTGTATCTTTAGGGTAAATACCCAATAGTGTGATTGCTGGGTTGTAGGGTAGCTCTATTTTCAACTTTTTGAGGAACCTCCATGCTGTTTTCCAGAGTGGCTACACCAGTTTGCATTCCCACCAACAATGTAGGAGGGTTCCCCTTTCTCCACATCCTCACCAGCATCTGTCATTTCCTGACTTGTTAATTTTAGCCATTCTGACTGGTGTGAGGTGATATCTCATTGTGGTTTTGATTTGTATTTCCTTGATGCCGAGTGATGTGGAGCACTTTTTCATGTGTCTGTTGGCCATGTGGATATCTTCTTTGCAGAAATGTCTGTTTATGTCCTGGCCCATTTCTTGATTAGATTATTTGTTATTTGGTGTTGAGTTTGATAAGTTCTTTATAGATTTTGGATACTAGCCCTTTATTTGATATGTCATTTGCAAGTATCTTCTCCCATTCTGTTGGTTGTCTTTTGGTTTTGTTGACTGTTTCCTTTGCTGTGAAAAAGCTTTTGATCTTGATGAAGTCCCAATAATTCACTTTTGCCCTTGCTTCCCTTGCCTTGGGCGATGTTCTAGGAAGAAGTTGCTGCAGCTGAGATCTAAGAGTTTGCTGCCTCTGTTCTCCTCAAGGATTTTTATGGATTCCTGTCTCACGTTGGGGTTTTTCATCCATTTTAAGTCTATTTTTGTGTGTGTTGTAAGGAAATGGTCCAGTTTCATTTTTCTGCATGTGGCTATCCAATTTTACCAACACCATTTGTTGAAGAGACTGTCTTTTTTCCATTGGACATTCTTTCCTGCTTTGTCAAAGATTCATTGACCATAGAGTTGAGGGTCTATTTCTGGGCTCTCTATTCTGTTCCATTGATCTATATGTCTGTTTTTGTGCCAGTACCAAACTGTCTTGATGATGACAACGTTGTAATAGAGCTTGAAGTCCAGAGTTGTGATTCCACCAACTTTGGCTTTCTTTTTCAACATTCCTCTGGCTCTTCAACATTCGAGGTCTTTTCTGGTTCCATATAAATTTTAGGATTATTTGTTCCATTTCTTTGAAAAGAAGTTGATGGTATTTTGATAGGGATTGCATTAAATGTGTAGATTGCTTCAGGTAGCATAGACATTTTCACAATATTTGTTCTCCCAGTCAATGAGCATGGAATGTTTTTCCATTTATTTGTGTCTTCCTCAATTTCTTTCATGAGTACGTTATAGTTTCCTGAGTATAGATTCTTTGCCTCCTTGGTTAGGTTTATTTCTAGGTATCTTATGGTTTTGGGTGCAATTGTAAATGGAATTGACTCCTTAATTTCTCTTTCTTCTGTCTTGTTGTTGGTATGTAGAAATACTATACAGCTCCTAGTTTCATTGATTTGTTCTACTGTTTTGTTTGTTTGTTTGTTGTTTGTTTCTATTTCATTGATTTCTCCTCTGATCTTTATTAATTCTCTTCTCCTGCTGGGTTTAGGCTTTATTTGCTGTTCTTTCTTCAGCTCCTTTAGGTGTAGGGTTAGGTTAAGACCTTTCTTGTGTCTTGTATAGTTATATATTTTCCTCTCAGGACTGCCTTTGCTGTGTCCCACAGATTTTGAACTGTTGTGTTTTCATTATCATTCGTTTCCAAGAATTTTTTCAATTCTTCTTTAAATTCCTGGTTGACCCATTCATTATTTAGTAGGATGCTCTTTAGCCTCCATGTATTTGGGTTCTTTCCAACTTTCCTCTTATGATTGAGTTCTAGCTTCAGAGCATTGTGGTATGAAAATATGCAGGGAATGATCCCAATTGTTTGGTACTGGTTGAGACCTGATTTGTGACCCAGGATGTGCTCTATTCTGGAGAATGTTCCATGTGCACTAGAGAATAATATGTATTCTGTTTCTTTGGGATGGAATGCTCTGAATATATCTGTGATATCCATCTGGTCCACTGTGCCATTTAAGGCCTTTATTTCCTTGCTGATCTTTTGCTTGGATGATCTGTCCATTTCAGTGAAGAGAGTAGTTGAAGTCTCCAACTATTATTGTATTATTGTCGATGTGTTTCTTTGATTTTTTTATTAATTTGTTTATATAGTTGGCTGTTCCCACGTTAGGGGCATAGATATTTAAAATTGTTAGTCTTCTTGTTGGACAGAACCTGTGAGTATGATATAGTGTCTTTCCTCATGTCTTATTATAATCTTTGGCTTAATGTCTAATTTGTTGGATATAAGCATTGCCACACCAGTTTTTTTTTTTTTTTTTTTTTAATGTCCATTAGCATGGTCAATTGTTTTCTACCCACTCACTTTAAATCCAGAAGTGTCTTTGGGTCTAAAATGAGTTTCTTGTAGACAGCATATTGATGCGTCTTGTTTTTTAATCCATTCTGATACCCTGTGTCTTTTGATTGGGGCATTTAGCCCATTTACATTCAGGGTAACTATTGAAAGATATGAATTTAGTGCCATTGTATTGCCTGAAGGTGACTGTTACTGTACATTGTCTCTGTTCCTTTCTGGTCTATGTCACATTTAGGCTCTCTCTTTGCTGAGAGGACCCCTTTCAATATTTTCTGTAGGACTGGTTTGGTGTTTACAAATTCTTTAGTTTTGTTTGTCCTGAAAGCTTTTTATCTCTCCTTCTATTTCAGTGACAGCCTAGCTGGATATAGTATTCTTGGCTGCATGTTTTTCTCATTTAATGCTCTGATTATATCATGCCAGTTCTTTCTGACCTGCCAGGTCTTTGTGGATAAGTCTGCTGCCAATCTAATATTTTTACCATTGTATGTTACAGACTTCTTTTCCTGGGCTGCTTTCAGGATTTTCTCTTTGTTACTAAGACTTTTAAGTTTTACTATTAGATGACAGGGTGTGGACATATTTTTATTGATTTTGAGGGGGGTTCTCTGTGCCTCCTGGATTTTGATGCTTGCTCCCTTTGCCATATTAGGGAAATTATCTATTATAATTTGCTCCAATATACCTTCTGCCTCTCTCTCTCTCTTTCTTCTTTCTGGAATCCCAATTATTCTAATATTGTTTCATCTTATGGTATCCCTAATCTCTCTAATTCTCCCCTCGTGGTCCAGTAGTTGTTTGTCTCTCTTTTGCTCAGCTTCTTTATTCTCTGTCATTTGGTCTTCTTTATCACTAATTCTCTCTTCTGCTTCATTTATCCTAGCAGTAAGAGCCTCCATTTTTTATTATACCTCATTAATAGCTTTTTAAATTTCTGCTTGGTTATATTTTAGTTCTTTTATTTCTCCAGACAGGGTTTCTCTAATATCTTCCATGCCTTTTTGTAGCCCAGCTAGCACCTTGAGAATCATCATTCTGAACTCTAGATCTGACATATTACCAATGTCTGTATTGATTAGGTCCCTAGCCTTTGGTACTGCCTCTTGTTCTTTTTTTTTTTTTTTCTTTTTTTTTTTTTGTGGTGAGTTTTCTGCCTTGTCGTTTTATCCAGATAAGAATATATGAACGAGAGAATAAAATACTAAAAGGGTGGCAAAGATCCCAGAAAAATGTACGCTAACCAAATCAGAAGAGACCCTAATTCGAATTTTAAAAAATTAAAAAAATATATATAATAGACTGGTGAATAGAACAGAGCCACCCACTTGATTTTGGGTGTATTTTGGTCTCTTAGAAGAAACTACCTCTCACTAAAATAAGGGTAAACATGATGAAGGGATGGAATATGACTGTAGGATGAAAATTTAAAATAAAATTCTGAAAAAGGAATTGATAAGATAAGTTGGTTGGAAAAAGAAAGAAGGAAAAAAAGGGGGGGAATGAGAGAATGTGCTCAGGCTGGAGACTAGGACAAAGCCCTGTGTTAGATTTAGGGTATATTTTGATCTATTAGAAGAAATTGTATCCCAAAATTTTTTAGAATAAGAAAACCCTTTATGTATACAAAAAATAAGGTTAAATACAGTGAAGGATAAAATATGAATATAATAATGAAGGTTTATAAATTTTTTAGAAAGGTATTGTTAATATAAACTAGTTAAAAAATGTTAAAATAGGAAAGAGGAAAAGTTAAAAAAATTAGAATAAGAAAAAAATTAAATTAGAAAAATTAATTAACTTTGCAAGACTAAAGAATCATGGGGAGAAAGCCATGAATTCCATGCTTTGCTTTCCCCTCCTCTGGAATTCTGTTGTTCTCTTTGATCGTGAGCTTGGCCTTAGCTGGATGCTGATCCTATGGGGAAGGGCCTGTTGTAGTGATTCTCAAATGTCTTTGCCCGAGGCAGAATTGTGCTGCCCTTGTCAGGAGCCGGGCTGAGTAATCTGCTTGGGTTAGTTGTCGGGAGCTTTTGTTCCCTGAATGCTTTCTGTAGAGCTCTGGAGGATGGGAATGAAAATGGCGGCCTCGGTCTCCAGCCTGGAAGAGCTGAGAGCTGGGGGCCCCACTCCTCAGTGTGCCCTCAGGGAAAAGTGCTCAATCACTTCCATCTCCCTGGTCTCCTGCCTTGTTTCAAGCTCACCTGGCCCATTTCCAAGTGCCTCCATCTCTGGCACACAGCCCCATTTGGAGTCTCCAAACCCAGCAGATTCTTGCCTCCAGAGAAGGAAGGTGAGTCTCCCTGGATCTGCCACTTGTGGCATCCCAGCTCAAAGTGCAGTGACCTAATTGTGCTGCAGATCACAGTTTAAGGTACCCTGAGGTGAGAGCTCACTCCTTGGCTCCATCTCTGTAGCCAGCTTCCCTGCTGTGATACCTGTGAGCTCTGCTACACACAGATACCTCTGATCTTTCTTGACCCCATGGGACCTGAGACCACATTGTCCCTGTGAGGGCTCCACTCCCACCTGCCCTCTGGAGTGATGTCCCTCATTGGAGCAGACTTTTAAAAGTTTGAATTTTGTGCTCCATTGCTCGGCCCCTCCCCCTGCTGTCTATCTTCCCGTCGCTTTAGATTCACTTCTCCACACATCTTACCTTTCAGAAAGTGGTCAATTTTCTGAAAGAATTGCTGCTCTTCTTCTCTTCTATCTCCTGTTGGGTTTGTAGGTGTTCAGAATGGTTTCATAAGTATCTTAACTGAACTCCTGCGACCTGATGTCATCTCAGTCTGCTATTCCTCCGTCATATTTTCAGGTTTCATTGCATTACTCACCTTACTTTCTTCAGAGGTAGCCCTAAGCTAAATTTGGGGAGAGGGAAAAATAACAGACTCTAAAGAATAACACTTAGTGGAAGACTTCTGAAAACTAAAAAGACTACATGGCTTTGAGGAAATATTTTTTTTTCCATTTTTCCAGTGGAAATTTTAAAACATACACAAAAGTAGAGGGAATAGTATAATAAACCTCAACTTCAACAATTATCAATATTTTGCTAATTTTTTTCATCTATCCCTGCCCCTTTTTTCACGTACACATACACACACACACACACACCTTTTTTTTCTTGGAGTTTGATAAAAACACATCTCAGAAATCATGGCACCCATATACCTATATACATTTAGTATGCAATTCTAACCAACAGAGACTTTTAGTTTAATCATCTACCATTATTTCACCTAACAAAAATAATAAGTTCATAAAATTACTTTGTAGTCAAGATTTAAGCAAAGCACAGATATTGTGTTTTTTTCATGTTTTTGAAATCTCTTCAATTTTTCAAGGTCATTAATTTGTTGAGAGATACCAGGTCATTTGGGCTTCATCTTGTTTCATGCTCTGCATTGGTTAATTGCTTACCTTTGTGTCAGTGTCATTTAACTTGCAAGGAGTAAGTTTTAATAACACATATGTTGAGCAAGTATCCATTTATTAATTTAAGCAGGATATCTAGCTCCAACGGATACATACAACATCTATTTACTTTCAGTAGGAAATCTACGACTTACCAAACTTTTCAGTAAACTGAGACTTAGAACTTAGAAAAAGAAATGTATTTCTATTTTGTGGTATTTATACTGTCAAGGAATTCAGTAATGGGTCAAATGACAAGTTTGGGAAAGGGAATTAATATTATGGTGTCACAAGTCTATGTTGTTTTAATCTTCGTATTTACTAGTATTTCTATTCATACTTCCATTACACTTGCCCATAGTCAGCAAAAGCAATTATTTGATGTTCCTTGCTAAACAAACCTAATTTTCATATTGATGTTGAGGCATTCTAACAAATGCTCAAAAAATTCCTATCAAGAGAATAAAAATCAAAAGTCACTTATAGTCATTGGTATTAAGAGAAATCAGTATTCTAGTTTTTCATTTAGAAAAAATTCCACGAAGGAATTTGTAAGAATGTAAGGCACACTGTAAAATTTATAGTCCTGTGTATATAATCCCAGATTTCTTATAATTTCTTACAGTAAAACAAAGGAGTTCTTGAGTAACTATAAACATCTCTTAACCAAATTTTCACCTTAATATTTGATGTTCTACTTTGCATGTATGGCTGTGTTTTGAATATAAAGCCAGTATTGTTTAAATGCTATCATAATAAACATTTTGCTATATTTGCTTCATATATATTCTGGTGTAACAAGAATTTTTAAAGAAAAAAAATTCTGTTCTGACCCATTTAGGTTGTTGGACAGAATACCACAGATTGGATGGTTTTTAAACAACAGAAATTTATTTCTCACAGTTCTGGAGTTCGGGAATTCTGAGAAAGGAGCCAGCAGTTTCTACGTCTATCGAGGGGCTGCTTCCTGGTTCATAGGGATGCCCTCTTCTCTTTATAACTTCACATGACATAAGGAGAAAGGGATCTCTCAGGGGCTTCTTTTATAAGGGCACTAATCCCTTCTTGAGGGCTCACCCTTTATGACCCAATCACCTCCCCAAAGCCCCACCTCCAAATACCATCACACTGGGGATTAGGTTTCAACATATGAATGTGGAGGGGGCACACAAACATTCAGTCTATAGCATTTTCTATTTTCTATTGTATTTTTAAAGCATGGTATATAATACTTCCCATTGAGTACACTAGTTTATTTTAAAATCTTCCTTCCTGAGAAATATATCAGCATTAAGGATTAAATTCCCCAGCCACCAGGTGGGGAAAGATAATGGAAATCTGGATTTGGATTAAAAACCATAATGTCCTACTGGTTAGTTTTATTTTTGTTTTTGAAACAGTAAGTCTGATATTTTTTATTTTATGCTGCAGACCTAAAAGATATGAAACTTCTGAGAGAAGAGGAACGTGGCATAGGTTTGCAATGTCGTGGCAGGGAATAGGAGCCTGAGTCCTTATATTACACTAAAATGTATCAGTCTATTTGAGGACTCTTTCAAACTGGGCTGGAGAAACCTGTGTATTGTCAGTGCTTAATTCCGATTGAAGACTTGTTCCCTTCAAGAGTGCAGGGAATGCTTAGGAATCTCCTGTGGCTAACAGTAGAGCCCCCATGTGGCAAAATTGTGACTCAGACAGAAATTGACTTAGTCCCTGGAAGCAAATGCTACAGGTCCTTAATAATAGTAAAATTTCTTTATCTGTCCTGCATTGAGAATTTATTTATTCAATGAATAACTATCAAGCTCTTCTGCTGTTCTTTGTGCTGAGAATACAACAGTGAATAAGACAAAGTGCCTACCATCAGAGGACTTGCATTCTAGTTAATAAGATGGTAAAAAATAAACACCATAGGCACACAGAGCAATGCCAAATAGAAACAGTGCTATGAAGACAAATAACAGAGGATACGGGGTTGTGACAGTTTGATAGAAAAGTCAGAAAATCCCTTTCTGAGGACTTCACATTTGAGAGCAAGTAAGAAGCAACTAGTGTGACTTTCTGTTCTCTCTTTGGGATTTTCATTGATCATCACCACCGTTTTTGCCATGCCTTCAGGCAGCCACTGCTCCTGCCCCCCACTCCTCCCTTAACACATCAGCTCCACAGAAGGCATGTTCTTTTTTTGGAGCAAATAGCACAGCTGAAAGTTTAAACAAAATTTCAAGAGATGAAAAAAAAAAAATAAGAGAGACTTAGGAGATCACACAAAAAGAACACACAGAAACATAACTCACAACATGAATCTGACACCAAGTTGGCTTTCACAGGCCCAGTTTTCTGAAGAGAGTTGACACCAGGAATATTTGCCCCATCACAAGTGATACCACCCACACATACACTGTTGCAGTCTTCATCATGTATATTAGATCCTCACACAGCAGGCCTCCGATTCGAACAAGTTTCACACATACAATAAATTCTCACACACAATAACTTTTCTCTAAGTACCTCTTTACCTCTTAGTGATTTTCTCTCATCTCCAGTACTTTGTCCCTGGATGCCTATAGTGACCCACTTCTTTCTGGATATTTTTTCCATTTAGCAACAAAAGAATTCTATGATATTAACTGATAATGGGTTTAGAGTATTAGCTTTCTCAGTGTACTTGAAATTTAGCAGGTAACTGAGAAGTGGAAAATATTAAGGAATCATTGAGAACTGAATTTTATGTACATAGTTTGAGAAGCAAATAGGAGAAAAGACTTGTACTGAAAATATCCATATTGCTTTTCCTCAGCTTCTTCAATTACTCTTTTCGGGTTCAGTGACTTTATTTATTCTACCATTTTTTTCTCGTAATATTTCTGAATTTTGTTGATATTTTCATTTCTTGCTATTTTAACAGAAGGTTAATATAGTCTCTCTCACTTTCCTATTTCTTATTAATATAGTATTAAATAAATAGTACTTAAAGATGACCGTGTAAGCAATGATGCTGCCGGATTAAATGGTGTCCTGGATTATGTCCCCATTTTCATTCAACCTTTTGTTTTTCTTGTACTTAAGAATTGTCCCTATTTTCTCTCTCTTCCTGTTTCTCAAATTTGCTTAGCTTTTGCCCATACATAGTGCGAGATGTTATTCCCAATATTTTAAAAGATTTTTCAAGTGTTTAATTTTTCCAAATAGTCCATTCAGATAAAGCCTTCCTTTGCAGCACTCTGTTTCTCAAATATCTAATATGAGCTGTATCTCATTATGGCTGATAACCTAGTATTCCCCTTCTCCATTCTCCCCTTTCCTGGATCCCATATATTAATTTTCTTAGTTTACCACTGATTTTTTTTGAAACATATCCACTATGTTCCACTATGTTTATATCAAATGCATCTCTGATGCATTCTCTCTGAATTTTTTTAGTTTATCCTAACTGTTTAATAAATTGGATGTATATAATTCACTATTGGAAGTCATTTTCCCTCAAAATCTTTTAGCCATTAGTCTACTATCTTCTCACACCCACTCTTGTCATTGAGAACCAGGTTCTATTCTGATTCCTAATCCTTTGTGTATAATCTTTGGAAGATTTTGTGATACTTTATTTTCTCTGGTATTTGGAAATTGTACAAGGGTGTACTTTGATTTGGGCCTTTCATCATTCATTGTGCTGAGTATTCAATAGACCTTTTAAATCCAGCAACTTGTGTCCTTTGGTTCTGTAAAAATTTATTTTTGTCTTGTATTTTAATTATCGATCCCCATTTTCTCTGTTCTCTCTCTCTTATTCTGGAACTTTCATTGGGCAGATTTTGGATTTCCTGGATTGATTCTTTGTTGTTGCATTTTTTTCTCCTATTTTTCCATCTCTTTATATTCTTGTCTTACTTTCAAGAGATTTCCTCAGTTTTATGTTATAATATTTTATCTATTTATTAAAAATTTAGAACAGGTGTCAGCAAACTATGGCACAGCCAAATCTAACAATGATGCTGTTAGGTCAAGTGGTGCAAATAAGTTAAACTTTTGTAATTCCTTTAGTTATTCATGCTCACCCATTTATGTATTATCTATGAATGCTTTCATTCATTAATGGAAAGTTTAGAGACTTCAAATCCTGTAACCTTACAGTATTTGCCATGTATCTCTTTATAAAAAAAGTTTGCTGATCCTCTACCTCCCCCAATTTAGGTGATGATATTTGTTATCTATAGGAGCTCTTTTTTGGTTTTCTTTTTCTCCTTCTTCATTGTATACTGGTTTATTTCTATAAATGTGATATCTTTCTGGGTTTTTTTTTTTTTTTTTTTAGATTTTACTTATTTATTTGTCAGAGAGAGAGCACAAGCGGCGGGGGAGGGGCAGACAGAGCAGGCAGAGGGAGAAGCAGGCTCCCCACTGAAAAGGAAGCCCAATGTGGGGCTCCATCCGGGACCCTGAGATCATGATCTGAGCAGAAGGCAGATGGTTAACCAGCTGAGCCACCCAGGCATCCCTGTGACATCTCTTTTTCACTCTAAGATATTATATAGAGTGTTTTGGTATTATATTTTTGGTGCAATGTCACTATTTCCTCTGAGGTATTTAGTTTGTTTTGGTCCCCTTTATGTTGGAAGCTTTATTCAGATGTTAAGTTTCTCATGTGCTTATTCAGATTGAGTGAAGCACTAAAAGCTGAGAGAAAGTTCCTTGTGAATGGGTAGGTTTTTGGCTATGCACTTTTGTGGGACTAAGATTTTAAAAAGAACTTGCTTTTTCACTGAGGAATTTTCAGATACATGAATATAGATATTTTCCCCTGGAGTTCCCCAACCTCCTTCACTGTAGCTGGAGGCTACCAGTGTTTTGGGGGCAAAGCAGGAGAAGGATGCTGAGGTCCCCAAGTTCATTATGTACATTTTCATTTAATTTTCTTGTTTACAATCCCAAGCTTCAGTGCTTTGCCTCATATACTTTGATCTAGCTTCTCATGTTTGTATGTACAGAAAAAAATTTTTTTTTTCTCTGCTGGAAGAAATGAGTAGTAGTGCCCTAGTCAGCCCAGGCTGACTCTATAACATATATTATAGACTGGGTGGCTCACACAACAGAAATAGTTTTGAAGGGTGGAAGTCTGAGATCAAGGTGTCAGCATGTTTGGATTCTTGGTGAGGTTTCTCCTCCTGGTTTGCAGATGGACACATACTTGCTGTATTCTCACATAATGGAGAGAGATCATCTCTCTTGTGTCTCTTCTTTTTTAAAAAAATTTTTTAAAGATTTTATTTATTTATTTGACAGAGGGAGACATAGGGAGAGAGGGAACACAAGCAGAGGGAGTGGGAGAGGGAGAAGCTATGCTGAGCAGGGAGCCCGAAAGTAGAGCTCTATCCCAGCACTTAGGTGTAGCTTTCTTGACTCTACTTATTTATAATATAGTCTATGTTTTCCAAAACTTTGTAGAAATAGTTCATCCATTCTTATCACCCCTTTATCCTCATTTATTTCTTTTGTTATTACATGAATTTTAAGGGGGAAGGGGCAAAAAAGTGTGTAACGTCATGTTTCAGATATGAATTTCTTATGACAGATTACAGGCAGGTGATGACAGGGGGTATGGAAATGTTTCTATGAAAGAATGAGTTTATAATTTTATAATGAAATAAAGAGAATTACATAAAATACTCTGAACTGAGTGTATATCACTTTTTTTTGTATCAAAATTTTGGTTTTGATTATCAATTATACTTTAGAATGAGTTTTCAAACTAAAAAATATATTTTGCTCTTTTCAAATGTATGTTTGTAACTTATTAGTAAAGAATTAGAAAAACTTGAACTTAATATATATGTATATGGTGTGGGTAGAGTGTTGTGTGTGTATGTGTGTGTGCTTATATTTCTAGGAAGTAGAGCTTTACAAATAAATATAATATTTCAAATGGCAACTATTTATTTATGATTTTTGTATCTTCTGATAGCGCAGTGTGTGCCTTTATTCAAAAACTAGTAATAAGTATCACACCGTCATATAAATTATTCCCTCTATTCATCAGCTGTATTCAAGTCCAGAGTTTTTCTTAAGGGAAACAGCCTACATTAATTCTATGTCTTTTTTCTCCTTATGGTATTAGTTAAAATCATGAAAATATTTTTGATTTGGTATATATACCTTTCGATCTTGGGATTTTCCTTCTGAGGTACTCTAGGTTTCTCTCTGGAGAAACGAAAATAATTAAACATGTCATCACATGTTTAGGCCATTAGTCCTAACTATTAAGCTTTGTAGGTTTTCTGTGGATACTTTCTAAAGGCCTGAGAGGTTTTGTATAATTTCAAGTGGCTTATAAGCTTTGCAAGTTAAACTTGGAAAATATTATAGTAATACCAAGTAATAATGATATAAAGGATTAAAGAATCATAAATGGGAAAGACTTTTGAGAGGATTTTGTTAAACCACATTTTACATATCAGAAAACTGAAACCCAGAGAGATGAAGTGACTGGCTCTCTTCATATATGATATGGGTATAGGAACTTTGCATGCAACCCAGTTCCTTTGACTTTAGTGTATTTTTTTTTTAAACAACTGTTTTGTCTTCCTTGAATCCAACCCAAAGTCTTTATACCAGTGAGAAACAAATGTTAATAGATAGATTTTTTCCCTAGCCTCAGATACATTTATCCAGACAACTAAAACTTAAAATCTGTTTTGTTAGATAGAAATGAAATATGTCATAAACTATTCTTTAAGTTTATTTTCTTTCCATTATAAAAGCAATACATATGAATTATAAAACATAAGAACCATGCTCTTACCATCCAAGGGCAATCCCTATTAGTATTTTGGCAACTACACATATTTTTTGTTAACTTGAATTGAATACATCACATTTCCTGAAATGGGCAAAACAATTATTTTAAATTCCTTCTACCACTGGAAATTTAGTTTATGGAACAATCTTTATTGATGTTGAATCATTCAGATTCACCTTCCTTCACGTCACTGAAATGCAAATTATTGGCTCTGAAAATAGAAATTTATTTCTATTAGAAATAAATAACTAGTATTCTAATGCACATTGTCTCTCTTCTATATGGCTATTGTAATCTTTTAAATAGCAAGTTATCCCATGCCAGGGGTAAAGTAAAGAGAAAAGAATTTTTTGCTATCTTCTTTTTGAGATTTGATGAGTCTTTGGTGGAATGGCATGAAGGTCAATTCCAGAATGGTCTGACTCTCTCCCTAAAACACTACCACTGATTTGGTTATGTTACTGTTCTGCTTAAATCCTTCAAATAGCTCACTGTCACCTCCATTCAAACAGAAGATTCATCCTTATGACACACAAGGTTCTAATTTGATTCATTTTGTTGTTAGATAAAGTCAAATAATCAGCTGTCAAGAAGAGCAAGAACCTTATTGGAAAGGGAAGTAGCTTCATTTCAGTGCCGGCACTTTGCTGTTCACCATTTTCATCACCTCTCTTGTATTCACCTCTGTTCCGCCTTCAAGCTCTAGCTTATTTGTAATGTTTGCTTCCTGTGGAGTTGGCTTGCCATAATATCTTCAATGCCATCAGGCTACTTCATGACTCCTTCAGCATCATTCCAATTTGGCTCATTTTTCCAATCCTTTCCATTTAAAATTTTAGAGAGAACAGGTTGCTACTTTTGTACCATGACAACCCATAGATTTGGATCTGTCTTATGAGCTGGTTGTTCTTAAATAAAGTAATCGTCCTGAGTCTAATAAGATGTGACAGAAAGTCAGTCAAGGGTTATTGTGAAGTTGGCCCTATTGTATAAGACTTGGTAGGTGCTTCAGGTGAGGCTAATTGTAGCTATAAAAGACAGTGAATAAAACCTGATTCAAAGATCCTTTACTGTTTGGTCCAAATCAACAATTTGTCATTACTTCCATTCACTATTCAATATGCTATGCAACCTGTGGTGATCTAGTCACACCACAGTATTCATCTAACTCTGAAAAAGCCATGTTTTAATATGCCTTAAGTCACAGTTTATGCTATTCTCTCTTATAAGAATAGCCTTCCCTCACTATCTATCAGGTGAAATTGTCTATAAAATATATCTCAAATGTTATATTCTCCATAAAACCTTCTCTAGGGATTTGGTAACTTCCTCATTAGCACTTTCAGGTTATACACCACACACATATGACATATAAATACATTGTATTATAATCGTTTATATGTAAATTTTTCCAGCCGAATATCCTTTTAAATTAAGGGGTGGTGGAATCTCATTCATCTCTAAATATCTCCTATTCACAGATAATACATACTCAATATGTGTTTCATGACAGGAAAAAAAATAAGGATGATTCAGGGGGAGATACTTCTATAATAAGGAAGAGTCCCTGGAAGGAATACCTGTAGCTGGTTCGTAAATCTGTGTTACCCAACATATGCTCAAGTATAAGGGGACTGTATGTACTGAGTATGATGAATGCTCAAAATTTGGGTCAAAGAGCCAGAATACTAGTTTTTATTTTTCACCATTTGCCATTTCTGTTTGATTAAGAAGTGTTGCAGATGAATTTTTATTGCTTCCTCATTCCCTTCCAACCTAAGAAATTTTACTCTAAGGACACTTTCATTTGTGTCTGAAGGCAATGACCTTGTTTGTATTCACAGAAAAACAACTCCTTATTTGGGGTTGTCAACATGTGAAGGGGTAGTTTGGGGACAAACTCTTTTATTTGGGGCTGGTTACTCTGTTTCTTACCTACAGTATTATTTCAGGGGACTTTTTGCCGTAAGTGTGCTTTCATTAAGGACCTTACTGGAATATCGGTAGCTTTTAAAAAAGGCTTGCCAAAAATGTCAAGAAGGTTGGCTTTAGAAGCTGACTTGAAGAAGCCTGACCCAAAGAACTATTTGTAATCTGATCCCTGTGTGTGTACTTTGTGCCAGTTCCCATTCTAGGTGTTGGAGATAGTATTAAGAAAAAAGAAAAGACACATTTCTACACCCATAGTATTCATAATCCAGGATGGCATACAGATAAATGACTTGTTGCAATGTGGATAGTGAGTGCTCTCATGAGAAAGCACAGGGTGCTATATGACTTCATAGACATGGCGCCTATCCAGATTCAACTTGCAGGATGAGAACTAAATTAAGTGCCAGTGAAGAAAAACTGCAGTGGTAAAGGTAAATGACTACCAAAAATGAATGACTGACGCATTTAGCTAGAGCAGTGGTGAAGATATTTTCTTATTCATTTTGTGAGTTGTCAGCTTATTCTCAGCAGAATTTGGGTTAGACAAGTTATGAAACTTAACCTAACTAGTATTTAGCATGGCTTGCACCTCTGAGTGAACATCTATAACATTAGTCAATGAAAACCCAGGTAAGAATTATTGGTCAGTATCTTCAGAAATTCACTTCAGGGCATCTTGGGAAATCTGCACTACCCTTTCCTCCTAAACCCATGTTAAAACAGATGAGGTGCAATGGTGACAGCTTGGATAAGATTCTTGTGCACAAATACCATAACTTGACTGAGACAAATGTGGACCTGTTGTCAGAAATAATTGTATCTGGCAGCTTATATGCTACAAAAAACTACATGGAGTCACATTGTCACTGTAGAGACTTGAGGTCGAAGCAAAAGCACTTAAAGCCATTGTGAGAAGGAGTATACTGAAGGGAAAAGTTTTTATCTCATAATGCAAAATCAATATGGAATCACGATCCAGCTTTTTTTGATCTTTTCCCATGGGAAAATTTGGTATCTTAGGCAGTTTATGCCAAGCAGTCTGCTCTGTGATGGGCACTACCTTCTTTCAGACTTTTTAATATAACAATCAATTTGAGGCCATCAGTTGGAGCTTCTTCTGTCCAAGACTTTCAAGCAGACAATTCCCAGATGTGTTATGTGTACTGAAGCCAAGATAATGTCTTCTGGAATAATAATGTAACTTCTCTATAAAATGCATCCCTTATGGAAAAAGAAAAATTAAAATAAAAACCCTCATGTTGATGTTTTGAGATTGGCTTTAAAATTTTTAGTCAGTTTCTCTGATAATCTTCTCCATGTCTACTTTATGACAAAGAACAATTTGGGTTCTTAATAATATAATCATCTTGTTACATCAACCTGAAAATAAGAATCAAGGAAGACTTCTCTTAAGTAATCTTCCAGTGGTAGTGGCAAATGTATTTTAATATGTGCTAGGGGTAGATATTCTTTTTTTAAAAAAATATTTTTATTTATTTATTTGTCAGAGAGAGGGAGAGGCAGAGGGAGAAACAGGTTCCCTGCTGAACAAGGAGCCTGATGCAGATGTGGGGCTCTAACCCTGCATCTTGGGATCATGACCTGAGCTGAAGGCAGATGCTTAACCAACTGAGCCACTCAGGCATCTCAATAGATAGTCTTAGCTATTAGATTTTGATAGTGTTCTCTGAACTATAATTGATGATAGGATGAGTTGAAAATTTAAATCATGATACAAATTCTTCAGATCCCATAATCCCATAGTTTCTTTTTTTTTTTAAAGATTTTATTTATTTATTTTGAGAGAGAGGCAGTGAGAGAGCATGAGCAAGGAGAAGGTCAGAGGGAGAAGCAGACTCCCCGTGGAGCTGGGAGCCTGATGCGGGACTCGATCCCTGGTCTCCGGGATCATGACCTGAGCCGAAGGCAGTCGTCCAACCAACTGAGCCACCCAGGCGTCCCAATCCCATAGTTTCTAACATGAATTCTTGTGAGTTTCAAATTGGGCAGGAGCATAATAGAGGTTTCTGTTTTTAAAGATGGAAAACCTCTTGAAATGCAGACTTCAGGAAACAAATGAAAGGGTAGCAATGCCTTCAATTTAGTTGACAGCAACTATTTTTTAAAGAGACGAGAAAAATTATCCTTTATTTGCATATTATGAATTGCCCAACTGAAATATCTAAGAAATTAGATTTGGTTGAAAATTTGTTATTAAAATATTAGATATTAGATTGAAAAGTTATTGGGACCAGAAAGACAGTAGAGTAACCAAGAAAATTAAAAACTTACCTATACACAAAATAAATTACTTCCTATTTGTTTTTGAACTGATTATTGTTAGTAAAACAGAAAAGGAACCATTTATAACCTAGTTAAACAGAAAAAGTCTTGTAAATTATGAATTATTTCTGACTAAACTCAAGTGGTGTCTACAAGCTATACCAAGAAAGTAGAGACCAAAACAGTAATTATAACAACAAAAATGCTACTGAGGGACAGAATATAGTGGTTTCTGAATTGGAGGACTCAACAGGCTGAGTTAATCTGTGTATAAATTCAATGCAACATGATAAAAAACCTCAACAGGAATTTTTGTGTTTAATTCTGTGCTTTAATAATAGTTTTCATCTTAAAACATCCTATTGTGTAAATTTCCAAACACATGCAAAAGTGAAGAGAATAATATAATGAACTTTCCTGTAACCATCATCCAGTGTCAGTGTCAAAAATTATTAGCACATGGCCAAACTTTACTTATTTATATCCCCTACCCTCATTTTGAAGCAAATCACAGACATCATATAATTCGCCTGTATGTAACCCTAAAAGATAAGCCCTCAAAAAAAATTGCCAAAAAAGTTTTGTTGTGATGTTATCCAATTTTAGAAAGTTAGCAAAATTTTGATGACTTTGAATCAAATACCAATCAACATCAAATTCAATATGCATGCACAAAAAAGGCATAAATGGTTGTATTTTTTTCATAGTATACATCTAAAATTTCCTTTAAACTATAAACTCTCCCCTCCATTTTTCCGTTGTACTTTATTTGTTAAAGAAACTGTTATTTGGGGACGCCTGGGTGACTCAGTTGGTTGAGCAGCTGCCTTCGGCTCAGGTCATGATCCTGGCGTCCTGGGATCGAGTCCCACATCGGGCTCCTTGCTCAGCAGGGAGCCTGTTTCTCACTCTGCCTCTGCCTGCCATTCTGTCTGCCTGTGCTCTCTCTGTCTCTCTCTCTGACAAGCAAATAGATAAAAAATCTTAAAAAGAAACTTATTTGTCTCATAGAATTTCTCATGTTTTGTATTTTGCTGTGTGCATCTTCATAATATCATTTAAAAATTTCCTCTGACCCCTATTTTCTATAAGCTACATATCTAGACATAGAGGTTTAATCAGATGTTTTGGAAAGAATACTTAATTTAGGATGTTGTGTTCCTTCCATTGCATCACACCAATGACTCACAGTATCTAATATCTCTTTATTATGATGTTAAGATAGATCTATAAGTCTGTAGGTGATTGGCTTGATTCATCCATTATAAATTTAGTTATCAGTTTTTCACCTGATAGTTTATCCGTTACTGATAAATATAATATAAATCTATTTGTTCAGGAGATATTGCAAAACAGTAAGACTCTAATTCTATCATTCCTTTTTCCATTAGTCTATAAGGAATAACCTTACTATATCAAGTGTTTATGTTGAGGCATTATAGGAAAGCTATAAAAAATGCCTGATTCTCCCACTTTAATTATCAGTTTTCAGAATAATATGTCAGTTCTCTAAAATTCTCTAGAGATGATTACTGAGTTGTTTTATGTATCATAACAGCATGAATCTTCTCATATTAGATATCTTTCTATCCAATGCAGTTATTATTTTTTTTCAAGAGTTTTTTTTTTAAGATCTTATTTATTTATTGACAGGGATTACAAGTAGGCAGAGAGGCAGGCAGAGAGAGAGAGGAGGAAGAGGAATCAGGCTTTCCGTGGAGCAGAGAACCTGATGTGGGGCTCGATCCCAGGACCCTGGGATCATGACCTGAGCCGAAGGCAGAGGCTTTAACCCACTGAGCCACCCAGGCGCCCCTGCAGTTATTTTTATGATCTTGAATATATCTCATCTTTGCCAATAGAAATCTCTTCAATTTTATTTCTTTGAGGCAGATAAAGGTTTGTTTTATTGAATATGTGTGATCTGTGTAGCTGCTGAAGCCACTCTATATAGACAAAAGAGAGGGAGTTTTATTTCTTGGTATCTTCCTCCTCGAACAGAGTCTTGATGATTTCTTCCTTCTTGTGCTGGAGCTGCTCTTCACAGTGCTTGGTCTTAGCTCTGTGGGCCTCAGCCTGGTCAGCCAGAAGCTTCTAGCGAGCCTTGTCTGCCTTCAGCTTGTGGATGTATTCCATGAGAATCCATGTGTTTTTGAACATGTGACCCTTCACTTTCAGGTATAGCCTGTGATACAGGTGGTGGTCAATCCTTGTAGACTCAAGTATCTTCTGAGCAGCAGGTACAGAATTCTCATCCTCCTCATCCAGGTGACCTTCTCAGGCCTTCAAGCACTGGCAGTACCTTTTCTCTTATTGATGCCCATATGCCTGCCCTTCTGGCGGGCCATAGTGTTCTTCTGGCACTGAGCCCGGGAATGGACCGTCACAGGCTTCCAGATGCTCAGCCCATCTTTGATCAGTTTCTGGACATGCTGACGGGAATTGGCATTGGTGATTTCACTGGTCTCATTGAGGTCCATTCGGCTCTTCTTTTTGCCACAGAGGAGGACCCTGGAAGCAAGCCTCCTTTAAAGTCTGAGCATACTCACGGCTGTAGCCACAGTGGCGAAAGGAAAGACAGGCATCTCTTAAATTTTGTTCCCAAGTCCTTTGGAAATGATCCCTGTAGGCATTGACTCATCCTCACTTTTTGGTAGGACAAGCAGTCCCAGGATCTCCTTTTCTATTTTTTTTGCCCAAACCAGGAAATAGTCATGTCTCTAAGGCACCTTGTACCTTTTGTGGGAAACGGTGTTTGTAGTCCACAATTTGGCCACTGGTGAAGCTCATTGTGTTGCTACTTAATTGGTCACTGTTTCTAGGATTTTTCTGTAGAAAGATTTTAAAAAAGGAATACTTTATATGTTTATATTGATATTTCCAAGTGTTTTATATTTCCAATTCAAATTTCAGTTTATGGGTTTTTTTTTCTATATTTCTTTCATTTAATATATTTATCTCTTTTCTCTTAAACTAAAAATCTTGGTTCCATATGACTGTATATACTATAATTTAAGAATAACTTTAGGATAACAACAGTCATATTATTTACAATGTGACTAGTAAAAACAACTTAAGATTTCTTAAAGTTCTTAGTTTATGCTACTTAGAAATAATTTGTGCATAGCTAAAATATCAATTCAAACACAATTGTATTCCCTTGTTTTTGTGGATTTTTTTTTTATTTTGAATTAACTTGGTTTAATGATTATTTAAAACATTATTATAGTTTCAAAGTCAAAACCCCAAAGTAAAGAACATTTGAAAAACTCTAGCTTAGGAGGGTATGTGCTATGGTTAGTGCTGTGAAGTGTGTAAACCTGGCGATTCACAGACATCTACCCCTGGGGATAAAAATACATTATATGTTTATAAAAAAAAAAAAAAAAAAAAAAAAACTCTAGCTTCTCTACCTTGTCTCTCATTCTTGGATGTCACCATTTTTTTTTTTTTTTTAAGATTTTATTTATTTATTTGTTAGAGAAAGAAAGAGGGAAGGCACAAGCAGGGAGAGCAGCAGGCAGAGGGAGAAGCAGGCTCCCCTCCCAGCTGGGAGCCTGATGTGGAACTCGATCCCAGGACCCTGGGATCTTGACCTGAGCCAAAGGCAGCTGCTTAACTGACTGAGTTACCCAGGAGTCCCTGATGTCACCAAATTCTTATTAGTTTTTGGTTTATCTTTCATTTCTTTTTAAAATATGTATAGGTATACCTTTGTATGTGTATTCCTGTTTCTCTCTTCTTTGATCAACATAGCATACTATAAATGCTTAAACACCTTGCTTCTTTTCACCGAAATAATATAGCCTAGCAGTATTTATTAATATTCCTCATTCTTTTTACAAAGTACCTAAAAGTCATGGGACTCTTTGTGGAGCAACATGTAATATTTACATTTGGTTTTATTACATTTGGTTATTTAAAAAATAAGTATCTTGTGCTAAATTTGTTCCTGCTGTCTGTTATTGTAACAGTGCTTAGCGGCGCTGTCCTAGTGCTTTATATGTATTGCTTCCCTTAATTCTCAGGACTTCCTTATAAGGAAGCAGTTATGCTATTTCCATTTCTTATTGATGAAAAGAAGGCATAAAGAGATTAAGTGACTTTACCAGTGTTTGTAGATAGTGAATGGGCAGGACTGGATTCACACCTAGGCAGTCTGACTCCAGGGTCCATGCTGTTAATGACTCTGTCATAGTGCCTGCCCCTCCTGGAATATAGAAAAAGGAAATAAATAAACAGAAGGAGATAATACAGTTGAAGAAAACATACAAAAGAACACTTTATATTAAGAACTTTTAAGTCATTAACATTTTCTCCCACTTAATGAACAAATCTTACTTGAGTTTAGTGATAATACATTTGATCCACTTCACAAAATTTTTTTGAATATTCTTTAAGGACATGGTTGAAGATGTGTTGATACCCAGTGCTTGACAGATGAGGTACCTGAAGTCTTGGAAGAGGCAGAAGATATGGCTGGTTGATAATAAGTAGGAGCTTCAACACTTGCTTCCTGTCTCACCCAATAAAGCATTGGAGCCTTTGAACCCAAGTAACCAGTTACCACTCTGAAGATATCATACTTAATTCTAGACCCTTCTAAGCCTGAAGAAGAAGGCTGAATCCAGTTCTGACCATTCATTTGCATCCTTGCTTCTAAACAGGTCACCCTCACTTAAATTTTCCTTTCACTTTTCCTTCTACAGCTCTCAGAGATGGTATAGTTCCATTGATACATGGCTGCTCATTGGACTACATCTTTTTTGTTTGTCAGTTTTACTGAAAAATAATCAACTTACATTGCTAAATGATATTCTACATGATAGTTTGATTTATATATTTGTGAAATAATGACCATAATAGGTTTAGCTAACACTATCATCTCATATAGATACAATAAAAGAAAAGAAGAAAAAAGAAAAGAAAATTCTCCTTGTGATGACAGCTCTTAGGATTTACAGTCTTCACAGCTTTCCTATATATCAAGCAGCAGTGTTGGCTACAGTCAACATGTTGTACCTCACATCTCCAGCACTTACTTAGAACTGGAATTTTTGATCTTTTGACGGCCTTCCTCCAACTCCCCCTACCCCACTCTCTGCCTCTGGTGCCCACAAGTCTGATCTCTTTTTTTTCCCTTTTTTCCCTTTCTCTCTCTCTCTCTCCCTTTTTTTGCTTTTTCTCCATTTTAAAAAATTAATATAAAATGTATTATTTGCTTTAGGGGTACAGGTTTGTGATTCATCAGTCTTACACAATTCACAGCACTCACCATAGCATATACCGTCCCCAGTGTCCGTCACCCAGCCACCCCATCCCTCGCACCCGCCTCAATCCAGTAAGCCTCAGTTTGCTTCCTGAGATTGCGTCTCTTCTGATTTGTCTCCCTCTCTGGTTTCATCTTGTTTCATTTTTCCCTCCCTTCCCCTATGATTCTCTGTCTTATTTCTCAAATTCCTCCTATCAGTGAGATCATATGATAATTGTCTTTCCCTGATTGACTTTTTTCGCTTAGTATAATAGCCTCTAGTTCCATCCATGTCTTTGCAAATGCCAAGATTTTTTGATGATGGCTGCATAATACACACACACACACACACACACACGCACACATAAAGGCTTGTATTGCTATATATTTTCCTCTCAGGACTGTCTTTGCTGTATCCCACAGATTTTGAACCATTGTGTTTTTGTTTTCATTTGTTTCCATGAATTTTTTCAATTCTTCTTTAATTTCCTGGTTGACCCATTCATTCTTTAGTAGGATGCTCTTTAGCCTCCATGTACTTGGGTTCTTTCCAACTTTCCTCTTGTGATTGAGTTCTAGCTTCAGAGCATTGTGGTATGAAAATATGCAGGGAATGATCCCAAACTTTTGGTACCGGTTGAGACCTGGTTTGTGATCCAGGATGTGATCTATTCTGGAGAATATTCCATGTGCACTAGAGAATAATGTGTATTCTGTTGCTTTGGGATGGAATGTTCTGAATACATGTGTGATGTTCATCTGGTCTAGTGTGTCATTTAAGGCCTTTATTTCCTTGTTGATCTTTTGCTTGGATGATCTGTCCATTTCAATGAGAGGCATAGTTGAAGTCCCCAACTATTATTGTATTATTGTCGATGTGTTTCTTTGATTTTTTTAATTAATTTGTTTATATAGTTGGCTGTTCCCATGTTAGGGGCATAGATATTTAAAATTGTTAGTCTTCTTGTTGGACAGAACCTTTGAGTATGATATAGTGTCTTTCCTCATGTCTTATTATAATCTTTGGCTTAATGTCTAATTTGTTTGATATAAGCATTGCCACACCAGTTTTTTGTTTTTTTTTTAATGTCCATTAGCATGGTCAATTGTTTTCTACCCACTCGCTTTAAATCTGGAAGTGTCTTTGGGTCTAAAATGAGTTTCTTGTAGACAGCATATTGATGCGTCTTGTTTTTTAATCCATTCTGATACCCTGTGTCTTTTGATTGGGGCATTTAGCCCATTTACATTCAGGTTAACTATTGATAGATATGAATTTAGTGTCATTGTATTGCCTGAAGGTGACTGTTACTGTACATTGTCTCTGTTCCTTTCTGGTCTATGTCACATTTAGGCTCTCTCTTTGCTGAGAGGACCCCTTTCAATATTTCCTGTAGGGCTGGTTTGGTGTTTACAAATTCTTTAGTTTTGTTTGTCCTGAAAGCTTTTTATCTCTCCTTCTATTTTCAGTGACAGCCTAGCTGGATATAGTACTCTTGGCTGCATGTTTTTCTCGTTTAGTGCTCTGAATATATCATGCTACTCCTTTCTGGTTTGCCAGCTCTCTGTGGATAGGTATCCTGCCAATCTAACATTTTTTACCATTTTTAGTTACAGACCTATTGTCCCAAGCTGCTTTCAGCATATTCTCTGTCTCTGAGACTTGTATGTTTTACTATTAGATGACAGGGTATGGACCTAATTTTATTGATTTTGAGGGGGGGATTCTCTGTGCCTCTTAGATTTTGATGTGATGCCCATTTCCTTCCCCAAATTGGGCAAGTTTTCTGCTGTACTTTGCTCCAATATACTTTCAGCCCCTCTCTCTCTTTCTTCTTTTTCTGGGATCCCAATTATTCTAATATTGTTTCATCTTATGGTATCACTTATTTCTTGAATTCTCCCCTTGTGATCTAGTAGCTGTTTATCTCCCCTTTTCTCAGCTGTTTTATTCTCCATCTTTTGGTCTTCTATATCAGTAATTATCTCTTCTGCTTCATTTATCCTAGCAGTAGGAGCCTCCATTTTTTATTGCATCTCATTAAAGCTTTTTTTATTTCAACTTGATTAGATTTTAGTTCTTTTATTTCTCAAGAAAGGGATCCTCTAGTATGTTCTATGCTTTTTTCAAGGCCAGCTATTGTCTTTGTAATCATCATTCTGAACTCTAGTTCCCACATCTTACTAATGTCTGTGTTGATTAGGTCCCTAGCAGTAGTTAGTGCCTCTTATTCTTTTTCGGGGGGTGATTTTTTTCTGCTTTGTCATTTTTTCCAGAGAAGGATAAATGAATGAAAGAACAAAATGCTAAAAGGGTAACAATAACCCCAGGAAAGTATACACTAACCAAATCGGAAGAGGTCTGAAACCAGGGGGGGTGGGGGAAGAAAGGAGAAAAAAAAAAAAAAAAATATATATATATATATACACACACACACACACATATAATCAGGCTGCTGAATAGAAGAGAGCCACACACTGCACACTGATTTTGGTTGTATTTTGGTTTGTTAGAAGAAATGGCTTCCCAAAATTTTAAAGAAAAAAAAATTATATATACAAAAATAGGGGTGAATATGATGAAGGGATGGAATATGACTGTAAAGATGAGTATTAAAAAAGATTTTAAAGAAGGAATTGATAGGAAGTTGGTTAAAAAAAGAAAGAAAAAAAATTTTTAAAGAAGGGAGAGAATGTGATGAAGTGGGAGACTAGAACAATGCCATACACTAGATTTAGGGTATATTTTGGTCTGTTAGAAGAAACTGTATCCCACAATTGTAAAGAAAGAAAAACATATATGTACAAAAATAAGGTTAAATATAATTAAGGGATAGAATATGACTATAAAAATGAAAATTAAGGGACGCCTGGGTGGCTCAGTCCGTTAAGCCTCTGCCTTCAGCTCAGGTCATGATCCCAGCGTCCTGGGATCGAGTCCCACATTGGGCTCCTTGCTCGGCAGGGAGCCTGCTTCTCCCTATGCCTCTGCCTGCCACTCTGCCTGTGCTCGCTCTCTCTCTCTCTCTGACAAATAAATAAATAAAATCTTTTAAAAAAAATGAAAATTAAGAAAGATTAAAAAAAAGTATTGATGAGACAGAATCTTGGTTAAAATAGGAAAGAGGAAAATTCTTAAAAAAATAGGAAAAGAAAAAAAGAAAATTAAAAAATTTAACTTTGAAAGACTAATGAATCATGGAAGAACATCTTTGAATACTATGTCATATATTTCCCTAGTGCTGGAGTTTTTCAGGTCTTATTCCTTGGTAAACTTGGCCTTGGCTGGATGTTTTTGCTGATCTTCTGGGGTAGGAGCCTGTTGCAGTGAGTCTCAAGTGTCTTTGCCCCAGGTGGAATTGCACCGCCCTTGCTAGGGGCCAGGCTAAGTAATCTGCTCAGTTGGGTTCCCTCTCAGTAGCTTCTGTTCCCTGAGCACTTTCTGTACAACTTGGAGGAGGAGAATGAAAATGGCAGTCCCGGAGGTGCTGAGAGTGCCAGGCCCCTGTCTTCAATGAGCCCTCAGAGAAAAGCAGTCAATCATGCCTGTCTCCCTGGTCTCCAGCTGAGGTCTGTGTTCACCTGGCCTGTGACCGAGCATTTCTGTCTCTGGTGCATGGCCCTGTTTGGAGTCCTCAGACCCAGCTGATTCCTGCAGTGTGCTCTCACACTGTTCCTTCTGGTGGTGTGTGTGTGTGGGGGGATTCCCCAGATCTACCACTTGTGGTGTCCCTGCTTGAAGAGCAGTGGTCATACTGTGCCTCGGATCACGGCTTAAGGTAACCCTCAGCCGAGAGCCCATTTCTCAGCTCTGTCCTTGCAGCTGGCTTCCCTGCTCAGATACCTGGGAGTTCTGCCACATTCAGGCACCCCCAGTCTTTCTGTGATCCTGAAGGTCCTGAGAGCAAACTGTCCCAGTGAGGATTCTACCCCCAACTTAGCCAATGGAATGATGTCCCTCCATGGAGCAGACTTCCAAACATTCCAATTTTGTGCCCCACTGCTCTATCATTTGCCAGTAGCCAGCTGATGGAGGCTCCCTCCCCTCCATGCCCCATGGTCTATCTTCCCATCTATCCCCTCTGATTCACTTCTCTACACACCCTACCTTCCAGTAAGTGATCACTTTTCTGTTCATAGAATTGCTGCTATTCCTTTCTTCAATCTTCTGTTGATTTTGTAGGTGTTCAGAATGGTTTGATAACTATCTAGCTGAATTCCTGGGACCAGATGAAATTTAGGTCTCCTACTCCTACACAATCTTGCTCCTCCTGGACTACTTCTAATTTTATTGTGAATTTTTTTTTTCAGAATTTAGCAAGGCACTGATCATTTTTCTAATCTTGCAAATGGAAAGTCTACTGTATATATATATGTAGTATTTGAAAATACCTGCTTCAAGGGAAAATGATTTTAAAAATTCGATGCCACAGTATATTGGCTTTAATTATATATAAAAAGCAGAAACTGCTGAATCCTATGCCTTTTCTTTCTTTATTGAGATTATTGTGCTTTAAAAAAATCTGCATTAAAATCTGAAATGGAAACAAACAAAAATATTATCAGAAAAATAATTTTGATAGTCTTAATTAAAATATAAATCCACACAAATATGGAGATAAATTAAATAGTTTTTCAGTTACTATCTAAGTAGGATCCTACATTTTAAATGTTTTATTTTTATTATCTACTTTTTTTAAACTTTCTGGTTATAAAAATCTTTTGTTTATACTATATTAAGTTTCTATTGTTTTATGTGTTTTTATTTTTTTTCTTGTGTCTGTTTTTTTATACTTATTTATTTATTAGAGAGAGAGAGAGAGGTGGCACGAGCAAGGGGAGGGACAGAGGGAGGAAAATAGACTCCTGACTGAGTGCAGAGCCAATGTGGGGCTCAATCTCAAGACCCCAAGATGATGACCTGAGCTGAAACCAAGAGTTGCATGCCTGAGTGAGCCACCCAATGCTCCTTCTTGTGTCTATTTAATGACTTTTTAAAAATCCCATCTATGTAGAAATAACTTTAACTCAAGTTAGACACTGTGTAATATTTATCTGTTTTTGAGGGGAAAGGTGAAGGAAGTGGAACTTGTAAAGTAGAATAAACACTCATAAAAGAAGACATAGGAAATAATAACTTAAACACAGGAAATCAGGGTTCTGGATAATCTCACTAACGTAGAGTTATAAAGTGGATAGAATATAGTTCATGAATTCCTTTCAATCTCCTTTACTTATAACACTGTTCAAGTTATTAATGATCTCTACACATATAAATTGCCTCTCAGATTATTTTGAGAACAATATGACAGCAACTAGTAAGTTCATGGACAGAGTACCTAATTAATATTTTTGCTTTATTCATATATATTTCATTATAGAAATGATTTAAGTACATTCAATGACTTTTTTCTTTGTTATAATTTATTTTGCAAAAATACTATGTAGATGATGCTATTTATACATAAGATTTATATATGCATATATACACCTGCTTTGCCAATAGTGTTAGATGCAAAGATTATAAGGATGAGTAAAATAGCATCCCTACTGCAAGAAACCTACCAGTTTTTTATTTCTGCCTCTGTGGACTTAGTTTTGATCGGCTATGATTCTTTAGACAATATCTACAACAAATCAGAACTTAGTATGTAGCCTTACAGAAAAATAATTGTAGAGTATTTCATTCAGTACTAAAATGATTCATCTTGTATTAAATTTTAGTGTATTAGATCTCCCCTAGTTTTCTTGGATGGAGTAAACTTAATCCTCTGATCTTATCCCAGAGGTTTGCTCTTCTTTGCCTTTATCATCATCCCACTTTATTAGCAGCTAGTAAGTACAAGTCTCTTTAGCTATCTTGCCATTACCAGTATGAATTTCTGTCAGGCATATTGATTATAATTTTTATTTCTCCAGAATGCTTGTTTCTAATTCTCTCCACCTAGTTTTCTACTTCGAAATTTTGCTGCCTACAATATTCTCTTGGCTCTCTCCTCTAGAAAGTTTGCACATTAAATCATGCTTCAGAGTCATTTCATTAAATTCCTCTTATTCATGATCTCTTTGTTGTTTGGGTGGTTACATGCAATTATTTGGAACAATCTTAAAGAATCCAAAGGGCCCAAAGTAGCTATTCCTATTAAAATACACCTTCCTATTGGGAACCACGTGTTAAATAGTTTACTCTCCTGTTTAGGCACACAGCTAGTGCAAGCAATGAAAAGGTACAGGGCATCTTGGATACTTTGCAATTTCAAATTATTTCCTGATGTCTTCTCAAATCTTCCTATAAAGCTCTGTGAAGCTTTTCTAAGATCGAAAACTGCATGCAAGCACCCAAGGGTCAGGCCTTTCCTAACCTAAGCTTAATGGCTTTGCTGTGTGAGCTAAGATCATTTATAAAAATCACAGAAGAGCAGATTCATCTGTTACCATGTATAGTAACATCTCAAAGAGACAACTAAACATGACAGCTTGCAATTGAGAGAGAGAGGAAAACAAAAACAAAAACAAAAAACATGAGCAGAGTTGAGAGCCATATAATTATCCTCATTCATACTGTGACTAGTTTTAAAGTGATTTATTCAAAATGGTTACCCATGTACTCTTAGTCACCTCCTTTCTTGACTAAGTGCTAATTCTGATTTTGGTATTTCTCTGTAGAATATATTTGTTTTGCCTCTTGAAAAAGAATTGTGCTGCATTTTCAGTAGTGTTTAAATCAGTTAATCATATTTCCCAATTATCCCATAACATTACTTATTTGAATTTCAAGTTGCAATGTTCTTAGAGAAAGCTTAATATCTTCATTATACATACAGTCATGGTTAGCTAATTAGCATCCTGAATGCTGCAGTTTAACCCGGATGTCACTGTTTCTGGGTTGAATGATATATTGGGCTTTATCATTTAAAAATTGTAATGATATTTAAAAATATCATTGTTGAATTCTAATTAATAAGAAGCCCCCTTTGCAAGTGTCCAGGCACCATATGAATGCATTACAGTTCTCATTTATTAGTTTATAAATAAAAGCACCCTTGAATGTTTTCCAAAAGACTAATGTGATTTACAATATAGTTAATGAAAATTAAGCTATATTGGATTTCCTGAAGGAAAATTGCACTACATAATTATTTTAAAAATCACTGTTTATTTCTTCAATTTGTTGAGAAACAAGAAACAGATTCAAAATAATAAAGCTAAGAGAACACATTGCATTTTGACATTGTCTGTAATTAAAAGATCAGTGCCTCAGAAACAATTTTATCTTGAGTTACCATTTTAGTTGCCATTATACTTAAGGATTTTTTATCTCCTTTCCTTAAATAGGCATTCTTGTTTTTTAAATACAAGATGTAAAGGAGCTGCAATTATTTCTGTTATTAGATAAGTATCTTATAATTTTACTAATTTTTAGCACTTAGGTCTTGTTATTTTAGTTTAATGATTATTATACAATGTACAAAAATGTGAATCAACAGAAGTCAGAGAAATGAAGTGATGTGTACTCTGTTACATGTTGGACAATGGCAGAACTGGTACTAAAACTCAGGCCTCTGAATAGCCAGTCTAATGCTTTTTCCTTTATCTGGACTTTTGGTGCCTTGTGATCACTTGAGCTGTGGTATACTAGAAAATATACATTCAAGGTTCCTCCCTGTCTTTCCATGTCCTGATAGCTCTTTTCATTTTAGCACTCATTACTATTCCATTGTCTGGGGTGCCTGGTTGGCTCAGTCAATGGAACATGTGATTCTTGATCTTGGGGTTATGAACTCGTGATCCCTGTTGGGTATAGAGATTACTTTTAAAAATCATATTCTATTGTCTGGATGCACAACAGTTTATCCATTTACCTACTGATGAACATCTTGATTGCTTCTAAATTTTTGTAATTATGAATAAAATGATTTGCAAAATCCATGTGAAGTTTTTGCATGGAGGTAAGTTTTCAATGACTTTAGGTAAGGAGTGAGATTTCTGTATTGTATCATATGGAAGGAGTATGTTTAATTTTGTAAGAAACTGACAAAGTTTTCCAAAGTCTATACCATTTTGCATTCCCTCCAGCAATGAATGGACATTCCTGTTGCTCCACATCCTTACCACTGTTTAGTGTTTTCAGTGTTCTGAATTTTGATCATGCTAACAGGTGTGTAGTGGTATTTCATTGTCGCTTTAATTTGCATTTCCCTGGTAACACATGATGTGGAGCATGGCATCTTTCCCATAGTAACCTTTTAACAGAATAATTCCCTTCTTAAAACTCATCATTGACTCCCCATTGCTTGTGAAAAAAAGACTCTATGATGGCCTGGATGGTTTACATGATTTGGCTCATGCATAGTTACCTCATCTTGTATTAGGTATATATTGTTGCTGTAACAAATTACTACAAGCTACACATACTTAAAACACAGTGCTTAAAACAACACAATTTTATTATCTGAGGGTTCTCATAAGTCAGAAGTCCAGTATGGGTCTCACTGGACCAAGATCAAGGTGTCAAGAGGACTGTATTCATTTTGAGGTTCAAAAGAAGGATCTTTTCTGTTGCTGAAGATGCACAATTCAAATTCACAGGGTTATAGGATTAAATGTCTCTATTTCTTTGCTGGCTGTCACCTGGGGCAGCCCTAGTTTCTTGGTGCCTCGCTTTAGTTTTTGCACATGGACCTCTACACCTCAGAACCAGCAACAGGGCATCTATCCATTTCAGGATGCAATCTGTCCAACCTTTCTTCCATAGTCACATCTCTCTTTGACTACAACCTGAAACCACCTTTAAGGAATTGAGAGATCAAATTAGTTCCAAATGTGAATTTTTTTTTCTGCAATCACTGTCCACTCTTGTATTGGGGTAAGAAAAGTACATGAGGATTTATCAAAAGCAATCAGGAAACTGCATTTGCATTCTTCTTCTCTAATGCTGGATCTTTTTTTTTTAAGCTGAGGGGTTAGTAGGCTACTGATTTTGAAACAGAATCACTCAAAGAAGAAGGCATTGCTTATGAGAGAGTATTAAACAACATTTATTTTTCAGACAGAAGTTTTTAAATTATTTTCTCCCGACTCTCTAAGGATTTCTTTCCCACCTAGACATGAACTCTTAAGTGTCAATCTTGATCTTCTTACATGGAGAATGAGCAAATATATATTGCATAATTGTTAAGTAGCAAGCCAGTAGAGTGTGTAGAATAGAGCCAGTGCTGTGACAGCCCTCCTAGTTTGATGAAACTCCATAGATATCCATCACCTTGTATTAGAAAATGCAATACAGCCCTTAGAAATGTCATTGCTATTTTCAACTCAACATTATTTGGGACTGGTGAATAAATTAATCAGTCTCCCTTTTAAAACACCTTCATTTTTTTTTGTTTTGTTTTGTTTTTATTTTTTTAAAGATAAACAAGTCTGCTTCAGGATTTGAAGTTTGATGGGTTGAAGAAGAAAATCTTTCTCCTGTTTATATCCTGGTAAAGGGAAGCCTTGCACTTAATTTCATTTCTTCACTTTAGCTAAGGAAATTTTTGCATCTCAAGATATGACCTGATGTGTAATAGTGGAATGAGCAGTATAAAACAGGATATGATTTGGGATTAAGGAAATGGAATACAATGTGGAAGAGGCTGAGACATTACAATGAATCCTAGCTTTTCTGTAAAATCTAGCTACTAACTGCTTGTACTTCTTAAGGCTATTGATTGTTAAGGGTGTTGGCAGAAGAAAAGGGAATCAGGTGGTTCTGAAGTGGTATTTAATATGTTGATGGAGAATCCATGAACAGGTGGTAATGAGGAAGACACTGATAGTCTCTGGAGATGGTCATGTAGGCAAAGTGAGGCAGTACCTTGCTTCTGAGGGTCTAAAACACAGAATTCAACAGAAGGGTCCAAGTATCAGGAGTGTGATCAAGATGGTGACTGAACTTGGGGATGGGGTGAAATACCTGACTGCAAAACCAACCAACCATAAGGCTGATTTGATGTTTAGTCACAGATCATTGAGCCAGAGCTTCTTTCATGACTCCATCCTTGATGAGATCACAACAGGATTTCTCATAGTGAGATTTTTGAGCTTCTAAATGGAAGTTAAGGAGCTCAGCTACAGGGAGATGAAGAGACTATTACACAATAGTCTCCAAAACTTGTGGCTTTAATTTTTTCTTCTTTTTTATTCATTTCTATCCCCCCTCTCCTTTCCAATCTTACTTTTTAATTCACTTCTGTCCCCTTTCTTTCTCTTCTTTGGTTCATGGCAAAGAAGAATAGAGGATGATACGGTATAGGGGCCATGAGGAAAAGAAGGGAACCTTCTTTCTGTTAACCTTTGAGAAGTCCTGCCATAGACAGTTCTTTATATTTTTGAACAGGGATGTTACCAATGATCATCAAGTGAAGAAAGTCATATTCTCCAGTTGGGCAAACAGAGATTGGATTATCAGTCACCTGTGTGATCAATTTTTTCTTAAAGAAGCACAAGTTATCTGCCCTTTATAGCATCAGCTGTGACACCAGAGGTGCATTACAAAGAATCTCCCCAAATTATTTCCTTTTCTTCCTTCTATCCTTCATTCAGCAGGAGTTTATCTTATTTTTCCTCTTTCTTGTGTTTTAAAAATTTGTGCTGAGTGCACAAGAGGGCTAAAGTACAACATTTTCTTGATGCAGAGATTTGCCAGCCAGTTGGCATTTTTATTATAAGAAAAATTACCTGGGAAGGTGATTTACTGGCAAGAACAAAATCAGTATATCATATTATCTCCTAGTGTTTCCCTAACAGACTCTCTAGGACATAGTATATGGAATTCAGAGGGGTCTTGAGTACAGAATCAGGACATTCTGAAAACCTGAACAAGGAAAATTGAAAAATTGAACCTCAAACATCTTATCTCTTTGTAGTAGATACAGTGGCTTATCAAGATGTAATAACATAAATAACATTTGCCTTAAGGTAAATAGGTAAAGGGATATTATATGTTATTATTAGCCTTAGAATAATGCAGTCTACATTAATAGCATCACAGCATCATGACCTCAGCATCATGACCATCACAGCATCATACACTAAACTATGTAAAATAGAAAAAGGATTCTACTTGACTTTGCATGATGAGTTATTGCTTTAGGTGCTTGGGTGCCTTTTAATAGGTCATATGGAGTGCTATCAAACTCTGTAATGATCTGGGAAAATGGATTCCCTCTCAAACCAGTATTTGTTTTCTTTCCTTCAAAAAAGGGTTACTGTAAACACTTTATGACATGCTCCCCTTGATTTTTCTTTACCCCTACCCCTTCCCATACCCTTATTCAGTTACCCGGTGCCCTCTGGTATTTCTGGGTGCTTGAGATTATTGAACCCCATAATCTTGACCTTTACTCTCTGTCTTCCATATTTTTTTTTCTGCATGAGTTATCCATTGCTGTATAACAGCTGTAAAACCTAATGGGTTAAAATAATACACATTTATTATCTCACAGTTATGTGGGTCAGGAGTTGGGGAGTAGCTTAGCTGGGTATTTCTGGCTCAGGATCTCTCCTGAAGTTGCAGTCAAGCTATTGATAGAGGCAAGAGTCATGTGAAGGCTTGACTGGGGCTGGGATACCTGCTTCCAAGAGGACTCACTCACATTCACTTGGCAGGAGGTCTTTTGTTAGGGCAGCTGGCTTTTCCCACAGTGAGTGATGCCTTTTATCACTGAGTCTTGGAATTCATACACCATCACTACTTCCATATTCTATTCATTGGAAGAAAGTCACTAAATCCATCTCACTGTCAAAGAGGAAAATCAAGCTGTCTTGAAGGAAGGAGTATCACATAACTGGCAGGCATATTTTAAAACTACCACATCTCCCACAACCCACCTATGTCTTCAGTTCACCTGTCTCATGTCTTTATTAGTTCAAGATGAAACTACTAACAATTGAGAGTAATTACGTTAAAATATTTAGTTCCTTTGGGGAACATAGTATAAAGATTAAAAAAGCATACAACCGGTTCATATTGTGGCTCTACCATTTACTGCTTATATGACTTTGGGAAAGTCATTTAAGCTTTACAAACCTCCTTTCATCAATTGTTAAATGGGTATTTTGATATCTACCTTGCAAGATATAGTAGAATCAAAGTCATGCATGCAAAGCAACTAAAACAGAGTTTTCCATGTAACAGGTTCACAATTGGTTGCTATAACAACAACAACACTGATTATTATGGTAGCCATTGCATTGTATTTGGGAACTCTGTATTTTGATGACATTGGCATAACTCCAAGAAATTTCTTTTTTTTTTCCCAAAGAAATTTCTAAATGGTGAAAATCACTGTGCTAATGGGTATGAAGCAACATTTATTATCAGAGCTCTCCTCAGCCCGAAGTCTAACTTCCATCCCCCACTCAGCTGGTCCCTCAGTGATATCACCCAGAGGGGTCAGTGTATTTTTAGTCAAAATGTCAGTCAGTGTAGGGTCCTGGCTCTGAGCCCCTGCTCTACTGCCTATGAGCTATGTGGTTTTAGGCAAACTTTCCAACCTTTTTAAATCATCTTTCCTCATATATAAATTTAGTGATACTTATTCCCTTTTGCAGCACAGTGAATCAGTTGTAGTAGAAACAACAGTGGCTCACAAACTGATATCTCCTTTTGTTTAGTAAGTCAGTAGTTCCCAAATAGGGCTGTTCATTGGAATCCCCAGGAGCACTTAAAAAAATCCTGATGCCTGGTCCCCATCCCAGAGATTTTGATTTAATTGTTCTGGAGGCTATGTGGCATCAACACATTTGTGATTTTAAAAAGCTCCTGAGGTATTTCCGATGTGCTAATAACCACTGGTTTAGGTTGATAATTTTCTCTCTTACATCATTAGACCAAATGGCCTAAATCAATTAGATTTCAGTTAAAGTAATCTAAAACCACTTATTTGGATCTTATCTTTCAATGCTTTTGATCTTTCATTTTTTTCCCCCTCTTGAGAGTTTTATTTTTCTCAGTATACATTTGACCCATTTGTTCTGTGCTTCCTGATTTTATTATGCTAGCTTTGCCCAATCCCCCAAGTCCCTTGTGGTATGGGTCATATATTCTACTTTTTAGAGTAAGAAAGGAATAAGCAAGTATAAATTCATATTGTTGCTTTTAGATAGATTATTCTTCTAGCAGGAAAGATGACACCATGTTGCTTTGGTGGAAGTAAATGGGCATCCTGCATGCTTCATAAGAACCATTGATGAATGGTGTCATTGGCACACTGGACTAAGTATTGGCAATAGTGCATGTAACAGATGGAGCTGAGTGTAGGCAGTCAAGTGTTCAAGCTCTGTCTCTGAATTGACTAATGGTTTTAATGGCAGAAATTCAAGGCCAAAGCACTGGGATGCCAGTCTTTGTGTTGTATGAATGCCTGCAATTAAAGCTATGAGACCACTCCCTTTCTGCTCTAACTCAAACTTAATTAATTTTGAATTAAAACAAATAGTTTTCATGACCATATGAGGTA